>CAWUFW010022105.1:0-103522 GCA_963921515.1 Calotriton arnoldi | reverse complement strand
TAGTAACTGATATTGGTGTGTCAATGATTTAGAAAATGGTAGTCTGTATTTTAAAGTGGGTGTATCAAAGGTTATATTAGAGTGTGAGGAGGTGCATCAGATTTTCACGTGGATGATGTCATCAGTGATGTTATTTGAGATGTCATCAGTGATGTCATCAGTGATGTCACTGACCATGTCATGAATGATGTAATATGTGACGTCATGAGCAGTGCATTGCGGGTGCGCGAGTTATAGTTAGCTGAACTAACTACAATGGTGGAATTTCTATGGTTTTGTAAGAGTGAAATGTCCAGCTAACTATAACGTCCCTGAAACCTATGTTTTTTTCAGTGAATTTCTAAGGTTTTTTAAATGCTAATTTCTAACTATAACGTGCCTGAAACCTATGGTTTTTTCAGTGAATTTCAATGGTTTTTTAAATGCTAATTTCTAACTATGACATCCCTATTAAGTCCCCTTGAATCCTGAAGGTCCCTGGTGGCCAAGTAGACCACCAGGTACATCCAGTAAACGCCACAGAGCTGCGTTTCAGAGAGGTATTCTGAGGCCACGGCCCTTTTTACACCACGCTGCAAACGCGGCTTCTGGTGCACTGCTGCTCAGAGGATGAAGTCCACTTGTGTCTTGAGGTCCTCAGGACACAAGAGGACCTCATCGCCCCACCAGCAGTGCACCAGGAGCCGCGTTTGCAGAGTGGTGTAAAAAGGGGCGTGGCCTCGGAGCACCTCTCTGCAACGCAGCCCTGTGGCGTTTACAAGAGGTACCTGGTGGACTAGTTGGCTCCCAGGGACCCTCAGGATTGAAGGGGAATTAATCCCCCAACTTAAAACGCGCCACCGGGCGTGTTTGCACTGTGGTGCAGGGAGGGGGGCGGGGCCTGATGTGACAAGTGTGCAAACGCACCCTGTGGCGCATTTTAAGTTGGGTGATTAAGTCCCCTTGAATCCGGAGGGTCCCTGAGGGCCAACTAGCCCACCAGCTACCTCCAGTAAGCGCCACAGAGCTGCGTTGCAGAGTGGTGTAAAAAATGGCATGGCCTCGGACCACCACTCTGCAACGCAGCTCCCTGGCGCTTACTGGAGGTACCTGGTGGGCTAGTTGACCCCCAGGGACCCTTAGGATTGAAGGGAACTTAATCCTCCAACTTAAAACGTGCCACAGGGTGCGTTTGCACACTTGTCAAATCAGGCCATGCCCCCTCCTTGCACCACTGTGCAAACGTGCCCCCTGGGTATATAGTAAAAATAAGAAGAACAAAACAAAACAAAAGAAGAACAAGAAGAACACGAGAAGTTGGAGAAGAGTGAAGACAAGAGCAAAAAAGAAGTAGTGAAATAACAATGGGAATACGAACTTTAAGAAAGAGAAGACGAAAATACACATAAACATGTGAAAAGGAAGATAAAATGGGAAGAAAGAGCAGAAGAAAAAGAGGAAGAAAATGTGTTAGCGAAGAAGAGGAAATAGAAGAGAATTAAGAAAACTGGTGGAGAATGAGAAAAACAAGGAAGGGTAGGAGGAGGCACGAGAGGAGAGGGGAACAAAAAATAAAAGAAGAAAAGAGGAGACGAGAAGGTAATATAATGAATAGAAGGAAGGGAACGAGAAGATGAACAAAAAGGAGAAAGAGATTAGGGATGTTTGGGGATTGGCTGTTGAAAACAGAGGAGGAAAAGATATAAAAGAAGGAAAGGGAAGAGAGGTGGGAAATGAGGAGAAGGCGAAGAAGAATATTTCGGAGAATGAATAGGAGGCCGAGTAGGAGGAGGAGCAGAAAGAAGAGAAGACAATGTACAGAGGAGATGAGGAGGAGGGCGGTAAGAAGCAGAATAAAAGAGGGTTACGAGAAGGGGGCAGCAGAAAGAGGAAGAGGAGAAAAAAAAGAGGGAAAAAAAACAACAGCACGAACAAGCAGAACTGCAGAAGAAATTGGGGTGGGGAAGGGGAAGAAAGAAGGTGGGACCTCGAGGAGAACAATAGGGAAGGAGGAACTAATACAGGAAAAGGAGGAAAGTTGGGGACTTAGCAGGCTTGTATGCAGGGCCCCCGAGCGCAAAGTGTCCTTTGAGCTTCACTACGGGGGCATTATTAGCAGCCCAACGTGTCACATGACTGCTCCTCACCGCGCTTCTGCGCCCGCCTGCTTTGTGGCTGCGCTGCTTTGCAAAGCTTGGGTCGGGGCGCATCGAAGCTCACAGAAGACATTTTGAAACGAGGCACTAGAAGTGAGAGACGTGGAACTTCTCGCATATCATGTCTGTTCTAAGGGTGATTTTGGTGAGCCCCAGGGGGTGCTCACACAGAAGAAAAGGCAGGAGAGACAGGATCCACTTCATATACAGGGGTGCAGACAAACGAAGGGAGAGCTGGTCGATTGGCAAAGTTTGGGGTTTGGAAAGAAGAGATCTGAACCCGGACCACAGCTATACCCTTTTGCCAACTTGTGTTTTCCTGGGCAAGTCACTCTATCTCGCTCTGTCCGGATACCTTTATGTTAAACATTTGGACAGTATCGACAAAACACTGCAGAGCGTGTGTGGCCACATTCAGGCCGAATTGATGCCCCTGTGCCAGGCAACGTGGATATCGGTGGCAGCGAAGGAATGGGTGAATGAATGATTGGATGAATGAATTCATTCAATCGCTCACAAATACACGAATGAACTGAATGCATGAACGAATGAACGTGCAGGTGACTGCACGAATAAAGAAATAGGTAAATGAACACGGTAATGGTGGTCGGATGGATAGATGGGAGTGGGTGGACGAATGCACTATTGAATGACTGAACCCGAGAGCGCAGGTATCTTTAATACAGATGAATGTCCGAGTCTCATTAGCACGTGGAAAGTGTGCTCCACGAGTTTGCTGCAGTAGGGACAGTGCACGCTCCCCTCTCTGTGCCGTGCACCGGGCAGCGTCTCCAGCGAGATACTAAAAGTTTCACGCGAGGAGTTCCCAGAAGGTGAATGAAAACCACACACCGCAGCGGGGAGGCTGCGTGGGTGGGCATGAGAACTGGGGCGTGTGGTAGGTTGGAGTGGGGCCTGCAGACTGCGTGGAATATGGGTGGGGGCTGGAATAAGGACTGCCTGGGGCTTGATGTGGGTGTGGTGGGTGGGACAGGTTGGGATGGAGCCGAGTATCTGTGTGCGAATTGGATGAAGGCGGGCCGTGGGTAGGTAGGGTGTGGTGGGTGGGTGGTATAGTTTGGGGTGTAGCGTAGTACCTGTGTGGGTGTTGGATAAATGTTAGTGTAGGCCGTGTGGGTATGTGGTGGGTAGGACAAGCTGAGGTGGAGCCGAGAGTCTGTGTGGGAGTTGGATAAAGTCTGGCTGGGGCCGAGTGGGTGTGTGGTGGGTGGGACAAGCCGGGGTAGAGCTGAGTGTCTATGTGGAGTCGGATACAGTCTGGCTGGGGCCAGGTGGGCATGTGGGAGTTGGATAAAGTCTGTCTGGAGCCGGGTGGGCGTGTGGTGGGTGGGGCAGGCCGGGGGGAGGTGGAGCCAAGTACCTGTGTGGGAGCTGGATAAAAGTAGGCTGTAGCGAGATATGCGTGTGGTGGGTGAAATGGGTTGGGGTGGTGCCAGTGTCGGACTGTGTGTAGGTGTGTGTGTGATGGGTGGGCAGGGTGGGAGGGGCAGTAATCTCGCATGGGTTCTGGGTGAGGGAAGGGTTAGGTCCGATGGTGTCTGAGAGGGGTGGGGAACCAGCTCTACCCGCTCCTTAATCAGAACAGGATCAGGTAAGTACATTATTGGTATTTACAGATGATGGCCTTAGCTACCCAAATGTATTGATAAGGCCTCATCGCAGTTATGTCCATCGGGTTGCATGGTGCGAAATTTGATTATAAATCGTGATTCTAACCGTCTCAGTTCTTGAGTCCTATCACCCCCTCTTTCCCTTATGGGGACATTGTCTAGGACGCAATATGAGATCAGGCTGTTGCTGCTTTTGTGGTGTGTGGCAAAGTGTCTTGCTACTGGGTATTGCCTGTCATTATTCTTTATTGCCCTCAGATGTTCCAATACACGTTTTTTGCTGGGTGTATAGTGCTTCCTATGTAAAACTTATTGCAAGGACATCTGAGGGCATACACCGCATATTCGGTATAACAGGAAAAATGTTTTTGTATCTTAAATGGTTTACAGTGTGTGGAGAGCTTCACTTCCTTGACATTACTGCTGTATTTACAGGCTTTACACCTCCCGCATGTATAGAACCCTTGAATTGTATTTCTCTTAGTGTTAACGGGAATTAATGTTTGGCACACCATATCTTTAAGAGATTTGGCCTTACGATAAGTCGTTAGTGGATAATCTTCAATCTCTTGTATCAGGTCTTTGTCTGTCTTAAGTACATCCCAAAATTTTCTAAGTGCTTGTTTGATCTCCCAGGATTGTTTATTAAACCCTGTTATAAACCTTACTTTATCAGTACCTTTAGTTTCTTTTGCTAGTTCTGTTTTCTCAGTAAGTAACTCTTTCCTGTCTCTTTTATCAATTTCCACCAGGGCACTATCTATACAAGTTTTAGTATATCCTCTCTCTTTGAATCTCTCACACATTATGACCCTTTCATTATTAAAGTCCTCTGGTGTGCTACAGTTCCTTTTTGCTCATAGTAGTTCGCCCAAGGGGATACTGTTAATGAGGCTACTAGGGTGACAGCTCTGCGCATGAAGCAGACTGTTTCCCGCCGTCTCTTTTCTGTAAAGGGCTGTAGTTAATATGTTGTTACTGACCTTAATTTTCAAATCTAGAAATTCGATAGCCTCTCTATCAATGTGGCTGGTGAATGAGAGGTTAAAAGTATTAGTGTTGAGTGTGCTGACAAATTCTATCGCTTCCTGTTCACTCCCTTCCCATATGCAAAAAATGTCATCAATATAATGTGCCCATGCTTTCACATTGCTTTTGAATTGATCAAGGGTTCTGACTACTTGCTCCTCCCACCAGCCCAGGTACAAACCTGCAAAACTGGGGGCGAAGCAAGTACCCATCGCGGTTCCAAGGGTTTGACGGTAGGTTACTCCATCAAATAAAAAGAAATTTTGTGTCAGACAGGTTTTGATCATATCCAAAATCATTTCTGTATGAAATAAAAAGGAGACTGATCTAGTTCTCAAGAAGTGTCTACATGCCTTGATTCCCATTTCATGTGGGATACTAGTGTACAGGCTGTTGACGTCTAATGTCATAAGTAAACAGCCTGAATTCCAATCAATTTTGTCAATCATACGTAAAAAGTCACTTGAATCCTTCAAGTAAGAAGGGAGAGACTGCACCAAAGGTTGCAGATAAAAATCTACATTCCTAGATGTGTTCTCTAGGCAACTACCCCTGGAGGAGACTATCGGTCTTCCCGGGGGATTAGTCAAGCTCTTATGGAGTTTAGGAAGCAAGTAAAGGGCTGGTATTTTGGGGTATTTACATTTCAGAAAGTTGTATTCTTCCAATTCTAGTAAGCCCCTATCTTTCCAATCCCCTAATTGTTCCTGATATTTATTGTTTGCTGCTTCATACTTCTGTTTGGTGCTCTTTTCATATTTACTTATATCATTCAATTGTGATAGCCCTTCGTTAATATACATTTCTTTAGAAAGCACCACAATATTGCCCCCTTATCTGACTTTTTTATCACAATTTGATTGTCATTTTTGAGGCTAAGTATTGCTGACATCTGAGTTATAGATAAGTTCATCTTTCCATATTTGTTTTTTCTAGAAAGTTTGTCAAGTTCCTTAATAACCCCTTCTCGAATACATCTATTGCTTCATTAGCAATTTGGGGCAGGAAAATTGATTTAGGTTTGAACCCACTATCATGGTTGAGATCTAGTCTTATATTTTCATTTATCAGATTCAGAATGGGGTCATCAATCAAATTCGGGTTACCCCCCAGGTCATGGAGCGTATGCAACATCTCGACATCACCTATCTGAATAGCACTAGGTTGGTCTTGGGTACCTGTCTCTTGTTCTCTTACTTTAGTAGCAAACCATTTCTTTAATCTGAGGTTACGGGTAAATTGGAATAAGTCAATCCTACTTTGTGTATAATCAAAGTAAGCTGAGGGACAGAAGGAAAGACCATGTGACAATACCTGCCGAGAGCGGTGTCACCGCGATCCTGTGCGTCTGCCGCAGCCTGGGCCGCTGGACCCCGAAGCAGTCCCGCGCGGCCGTGCGCATCCAGGCCTCACTGCTCACCTGCTGACACCGGCATGTCCCCAAGAGGGCCCACCACATGCCTGCGCTCACACCAAGCCAGAGGCCCTCGAGCTTGGCAGCCTCCTCAGACCACCATGGCCTCCACGGGCAAGGCTCGCAGTACTCCTCTGTCGTTGACGTACTCCACCGGCCTACACAGCGGACAAGTAGGCCACACATTTGGAACTGAGTCTTGATTACACAATGGCAGAGCACACATGGTAATGCAGAGTCTAAATCAGTATACTCCCTTCGCGGTGGTGCCACCAACTCTGTGCATAGCATTCCGACCACACGGGTCTGTGGGCCCTTGCTGTGCGCTGCCTCCGGCCTACACTGCAGTCGAGTAGGACACACAATTGGAACTGGGTCTGGATTTGTCAATTGCAGACTTCATGTCATTGTACAGGCCTCATCGCAGACTGCATCCCCTTCCGGCTCTGGTGCCACTGAGTCTGTGCCACGGGAGTCATGGACACTCTCTGGTGGAACTTTGGTGGTGCCTTTTCGGTCTGTGCCCAATCTTTTATTTTTTAAGTTTCAGATGCCGCTGTTTCTTAATTCTAAACTTGGGATGCTTGTTCCATACAGCACCACAGGTTTGGGAAATGAAAAAGTAGGGCACGGACACAGGAGTCACAGAAAGAGTCAGGTTGCGAAAAGACATGACAGAAATGGCCTGTGTGCATTTATGCATAGCTCTGTTTACATGCGTTAGGGCATAAAAGTCAAACCCATCGCCATTTTCAAAGCTTGTTGCACCTGTTTGTATGCCTCCATATATGCATCTGTTTTTTTTTTTTCAGTGGCGGCTCGTCCGCTAAGGTGGAGGAGCGTCGCCCCACTGTTTTTTTGCAGCAGTATAAGAAAACAAAATGATAGTAACTCAGTTATTAGGATTACATTTTTTCCTTTTTGGTGCACGTCAGTTTTGCGAGGTGGGGTGGGGCTGACAGAGCAGCCGAGGAGTGGTCTGCCCCCACTCCCAAGTGCACAATGACTGTTTGGCTGGCCCTGCATTACAGCCTGGGTGGAGAACATGGCCAGGCCCCCATGCCCTGTCTAAGCACTGAGCCACGGCGTTCAGACCAATCACAACGCTACATGCAGCATTGTGATTGGCTCTGGGGAGCCTGGGTGCTTCCAGGCTGCTTCCTGCTCCTGCCGGCAGGAGGAGAAGAGACGCAACCAAGAAGAGCGGTAAGGAGGATGCAGCAAGCAGGTAAGTTACATTTTTTAATTTAACCTCACCCCTACCACCCTGTGTCACTTCCCCCGCCACCCCTCTACTCCCGATCGGTGCCAGATGCCGCTGTTTTTTGTGTCTGTCTACTTGTGTGTTTACACAATTGTATTGGTGGAACTTTTCTGCATGGTCACCCCTGATTTTTCATCTTTTGCTGGACCCTTTTTACTGCTGGTTTTTAGACTCCGCACAGTGGGGCACTGCTATCCAGTGCCCAATGTGTTTTCTCTGATCCTTAAAATATGAAGAAACTGGATAATCCCTGATTGGCACATTTAACATTTCTATAAGGCTATAGTATATGGGTGGAAATTCACCCATGGCATGAAAGGTTAACTGTCAAATGTGGGCTGCAGCACTTATTGTGCCATCCACTACTGTGACAAAAGAGAACCTGGCTTCAGTCCGCCCATTGTGGCCTGATTGCTGCAGTGTAAAGTCTGCAGTGCAACCTGTTACACTAATCTTTTCTGCCAGGAAAAAACTCCCTTTTAAATATTAGTAAGTCACCCCTATGTAGGCCTTGTAGCTTACAAGGTAGGGTGCATGGTTGTTTGATTGTGCTTTACACTATGTTACGTTACATGCATGTACCCGGGCCGCAAGACCACAGGAGTAAGAGCAGGAGCAGCAGGGCATGAGCCTGTCATCACTGTCACTGTCGCTATCACTGTTGTATGCTGCCAAACTCCAACAATACTTGCAGCACTCACAATTATCAAACATCCTTTCTATTGGCACTTACTACTACCTTTCTGACTCCGGAAAACTCAGATTTGTGAATCTTCCAGAGCATCCAGAGGTGGTAGTGGGGGCTCACAATGCCAACAACCAGAGATGACTAGGGGTGCCGCCGCTGTTGCTGCCACTAAATAAAAGAAACCAAAGCCATCAATGGTAGCGGTGCCCCCCCGGCCCTTTTATCAGTTTCTAGGTCGACCCACGTTGGATTAGCCTGCAGGGCTTGTTGCTCAGCTGGAGCACTATGTAGGAGAGTAGGATCTGCTTCACATGGGTACCCCCACTTTTTGCTGATACTTCACTGGTTTTCGACATTAGTCTGGCTGGGGCCCTGCTATTCAGAACCCCAGCCTAGCTGTTTCCTCTTTAAAAGGGTCTCCATGTGCCTTAGGCACATCACTGATTGGGATCTGGAGTGCCCTTGTAAGTCCCTAGTATATGGTATACTATGTACCAAGGGCATAGGTACCTCAGAGGCCTGCCAGGGGCTGCAGCATGTATTATGCCACCCCTGGTAGGCCATCCAAACTGACACCACAGGTCTGCTACTGCAGCCTGGGTAAGGTGGTGCATGCACCCCTTGCTGTGGTATAGGTTACCTATATCACTAAATGCATACACACATATAAACCTATAAGTCACTCCTAAGGCAGGCCTTATCAATCCTAAAGGCAGAGTGCATGGTTCCTATGTGAGAGGGTGCCCCTGCATGAGCAGGGCCCCTCTGCAGCGTTTGGAGACCATCTCTGATGCTGTTTGTAGTGCAGCCTGACCATATACTCTTAAACGCATTATATCCTCGCGGTAAAATGCTAACTATGGAATGGCTGCACCTAAACATGTCGTGTTTGGTGTCAAACATCTTGGAATACTACCCCCCGCCAATCCTGGCGGCGGGGGTAGCATTCCACCCTTCTAGAGGGAAAGGCATGTTAACTCTAACGAGTCCGGTAACTTCTTTCCAGAGCGCTGGCATCACAAAATGGATGCTGCTGCCACAGACACGAGTCTGGCCTCCTGCTGCTGGACGAAACTCCGGCAGGGGAGGCCTGGACAATAGGTTTCCTGTCCCAGGGAGGTGTGACCACCTCCCCAGACAGGACAATGTGTATTGGGGCTGGGCGGGAGCACTTTCGGGTGCTTTGAAGTCCTGCACTGGGGGCACATTTGGTGTCCCTGTGCATACCCCAGTTCAAACCGGATCAGGGGCTTGCACCCCTGCTTTGGCGCGAACTGGACAAAGGGAAAGGGGTGTAGCCACCCCTCTGCCCTGAACCACCCATAGGTGGGGCCACAGAGTAGTCCATCCCCTATTTTTAGAATAAAGGTAGGAACCCAGTCCTTAGGACTTTAGATTATACCTGGACGAAACTCTGAAATGGAATCCTGGACCTTCGACGCTCTACTCACGATTAGAGGACTGAAGAATCTCCCTTGGGGTCAAAGAGTGACTCCCCTGCTTGGCAGGCACCAAAGAAGCATCTGTCCGGTTCGCATCACTGAAGCTCCCGTCGGACGCCGAAGTCATCGCATCACCAGAGGTGGATTCTCAGACTTCCCCGAGGCTACCCTGAGTCCCCAGCAAAGCTGAGGCCCGTGGCTATCGTGGGTGACTTGAGACCGTGACCCCTGTACACTGAGCACACTTGCAAGTGCACCATCTTCTGGGTCTCCCAAGAAGTCATGCTTTGGGCTCCGAGTAGCCCTAGCCTCCAGCACCACCTGCACCGAAGATCACTGGCCCCCACTCCACGAGTGTCCTGTAAGCCAGCTCCACGTGCGGCGTCACGAGGCTCCTTCGCGGTCGCTAGCCCGTTGGCTAGTAGCCCTTAACGAAGGCCAATCTTTTCTTTACTTGGCAGTCTGGTTGCTCAAGGCCTGCCCTCACTTACCCTTGCTGGGTGAGTTCCCCAGACCTTGCTGGTCTGCATCATCGACGATCTACATCTTACTCGAAACTTGCCGTTGCCAAGGCTTGTTGGGTCCAATCTGGTCGCCGACACCTCTGCACTCGACAGACATCGAGCAACAGCCCGAATCCTGCTCCTGGTTGCCGACAACGCCTCCCGGACCTCGTGGCTGAAGAGTCAAGATGACCGTCAACAAACTTGAAGCACTCGACATCGGTGGGCATCTGTCCATCGCCTTCCTGGTCACTGGCTAGTGACCCAGACTCTGTCCCCTCTGCTTTCAGGTTCTTCAGAACTCCGATCCACTCTTGGATCCACCCGGACACTTTTCTCCTGGTCGCCAGCAGCACTTTGCAGCAGATCGCCATAAGAAACGACGACGAAACCCGACCCCGAAAGGCACCTATGCACCCGGCTTCCCTGGGTGAGGTAACACGAGTACTCCGGTGCTCCCGTGGGTAGAGACTCTTCAAAGTCCTAGATCTCAAAGGGTTTTGTCCTAGTCCTCTTTTAAGTGTCCCTTTCCTCTATTTTCCCGATCCCGACTTTCTCCATAGAAGTTAACGGCGTATCGCGGTTGTGTATTTACACTGCACGCGTCTCCCGTGGGTCCCCTGTGTCACTACCTTGGGTGGTTCCTTGTGGTCCAAGCACTTCTAGAGGCTCTAGGCCTAGTGTCTAGTTCAGTCGTGGTTCGCATACCACTTTATTGGTATATGGTTTGGTACGCCCCTAGGGCCCAAACGTGTATTTGTGCTATTACTATAATTTAAGATCTTATAACCTATGTATTTCGAACTCTAGCCTCATAAAGAGACTAGAGGGGTGTGTTTAGTAATAAATACATATATTTTGAATATATACCTGGTGTGGTGCTCTTTCATTTGGTCACTCAAGAGATTATAGACTGGTAAAACAAGCTGCTTTACATTCCTTCAAGACTTAGCCTGAAGGCTGCTCTCCATAGCTACCACTAGGATAGCTTTCAATAAGGTTGTCTTTAACCTATCTACCATAAGAGTCGATTTGGACTGGTGCACGGTGCCCACTATAATTAGTGGACAGCATATGCCAGGCCAACTTCTCACATTGGTGTGCAGCGTGTGGGATTCCAGCTTGCTATTGTTTTACCAGATAATCTCAATTGAATTGATCAACTGAAAACCACTAAAGGTACCTAAGGTACATATAATTTAAGCTTAGAATATCAGTAAGTTCTACTGAACTTAGAGTTGTGTGTTAAGGGATAGCACAACCCTTTCTACAACTCAAGAGAGTTTAGTAGGCCACACTAGAGTAGGTAGTGCATACACCACACCACACTAGTAATGTCTTTAAAAGCAGGATCCAAAGATGCCCTGCAGGAAGCCATTGAGCTTCCCCCTCCAAGTATGACACACTCCCATTCTTGGAACTGAGAGCTTTGTGTAACGTGAGGAAATTAAGGACAGGCCAAAGTCCCACCACCCAACACCTCCAGGAGTTGTTGGTGGCTTATGATCTTAGTAAGTCTTCAGAGACTGAAGGGGTAGGAGCAGAGGGTGGGCCAGCAGATGAGGAAGGGACCAGGGGTACCACTACCCCCAGCCCCCCCTCTGAAACTGACCAGGAGGGTGACAATGACCCTGACCTGGAAAACCCAATCCCTTCTGGGGAAGATGAAGATGAGGATCTAGAGAACCACACCTTTGTCCCCCCAGGAAGGATTATGAGTGTGCCCAGAAAGTCTAGGTCTCCTTCTCAGGAGTCTAACCACTCTGGCACCTCAATAGGGAGCTCTGTTTCTTCTCACAGGAGGGAATCCTCTCATGAGAGAAGAAAGAGACTGGTCCAGTATGAGGAAACTCAACTAGAGATCAGGAAGAAGCAATTGGCTTTAGATAGAGAATCCCTAGATCTCCTTAGAGAGAGAAGAAAGTTGGGACTAGAGTCCCATGGTGGCAGCCATGTCCCTAGAGATAGGGAAAGGTCCTATGACCATAGGAACCTGAGCAAGATTGTCCCTCCCTACCAGAGTGGGGATGATATCCACAAATGGATAACTGCTTTAGAGAGGGCCTGTAAAGTACAGAAGGTCCCTCAGGAGCAGTGGGCAGCAATCTTGTGGCTCTCCTTTGCTGACAAAGGTAGAGACAAGCTCCTCACTGTTAGAGAGGAGGATGCTGACAATTACAAGGTCTTGAAGAGTGCTCTTATTGATGGGTTTGGCCTAACCACTGAACAGTACAGGTTGAAGTTCAGAGACACCCAAAAAGCACAGACTCAAGACTGGGTAGACTATGTGGATTGTTCTGCCAAGGCTCTGGAAGGCTGGTTGATGGGCAGTAAGGTGTGTGACTTCTCAGGATTGTATAATCTGATAATGAGGGAGCAGATTCTTAATAACTGTCAAAATCAGCTGTTGCATCAGTACCTGGTTGACTCTGATCTGACCTCTCCCCAAGAATTGGGAAAGAAGGCAGACAAATGGGTCAGAACCAGGGTGAAGCAGAAGGTACAGAACCAAGGTGGGGAAACCAAGAAGCAAGATGCTAAGAACTCTGACAAGGGTGGGGAGAAGGGTAAAGATCAAAAGTCTTCATCAGGCCCCCAAAATCTTCTTCTGGTGGGGATTCCCAGTCTACCAAGGGTAAAGGCCAAAGAAAACCATGGTGCAAGGTCTGTAAGCAAAAGACCCACTGGACCAGTGATTGCACCAAGTCCAAAGACTCCAGTCCAGCACCCACCAATGCCCCTAAGGCACCTGTTCCCCCTAGTACAGTTGGTGGAAGTGCTCCAGCAAAGGGTTTAGTAGGGTTCACCCTGGGAACTGAGTTGGGCTCTGACTTAGTCAGGGAACTGACTCAGGCTGTGTTAGTCTGTGATGGAGGCATGGATGTGACCTCCACTGTGAGTCCCAGTAATCTGGGCAAGTACAGACAACAGCCTTTAATCAATGGACGTGAGGCTTTGGCATTTAGGGACACAGGGGCAAGTGTCACAATGGTGACACAAGACCTTGTGCTACCTGGGCAAGTTATGCTTGGTGAGATGTACCAAGTGACCAATGCTAGCAATGTCAGAACAGACCATACTCTGGCAGTTGTTAACTTCTCCTGGGGAGGGGTAACTGGCCTTAAGAAGGTTGTGGTAAGTGCAAACCTACCAGTCGAATGCTTGCTTGGCAATGACTTAGAGACTTCTGCTTGGGCAGAAGTGGAGCTCAGGACCCATGCAGAAATGCTGGGGATCCCTGCAGATGTGTTTGCTGTGACCAGGTCACAAGCCAAAATGTCTAGCACTGAACAGGCCTTGGATTCTGGAAGAATGGACCAAGTGCCTTCCAAGAGGAGGAGTAGTAGGGTTAAGGCAGTGCCTTCCCCCTTGGCTCAGGAGGAAGATCAGTCCCTTGAGGGGGATGATCTCAGCCCTGAAGAAGGAACTGTCCCAGAGGAACTTGAACCTGACCAGGTTGAGTTCTTGGGGACAGGGGGACCTTCTAGGGCAGATCTGAGCCAGGAGCAGCAGAGCTGCCCCTCCCTTGAACCCCTCAGACAGCAAGCTGCTGCTGAGGCTGCTGGGAAAGCTAGTGGTCCCCATACAGTGTATTGGGATGATGGACTCCTGTACTCAGAGAGTAGAGACCCCAAGCCTGGTGCTACCAGGAGGTTGGTAATACCTTTGAAGTTCAGGGGCTTCCTATTGACCCTAGCCCATGATATTCCCTTAGCAGGACACCTGGGCCAGAACAAGACTTGGGACAGAATTGTCCCTCACTTTCACTGGCCCCACATGTCTGAAGACAGTAAGGAGTTTTGTCGCTCCTGTGTAACCTGCCAAGCCAGTGGCAAAGCAGGTGGCACTACAAAGGCCCCCTGATACCACTACCTGTGGTGGGGGTGCCCTTTGAGAGGGTAGGGATTGACATTGTTGGTCCCATGGATCCCCAAACAGCCTCTGGGCACAGGTTTATCCTGGTGGTAGTGGATCATGCCACCAGGTACCCAGAAGCTATTCCCCTCAGGACCACTACAGCACCTGTAGTGGCAAGGGCCCTCCTGGGAATCTTCTCAAGAGTGGGCTTTCCTAAGGAGGTAGTATCAGACAGGGGTGCAAACTTCATGTCTGGGTACTTAAAAGCAATGTGGAAGGAGTGTGGGGTTACTTATAAGTTCACCACACCCTATCACCCACAATGCAATGGTTTAGTTGAGAGATTCAACAAAACCTTGAAGGGCATGATTAAAGGGCTCCCAGAAAAGCTTAGGCGTAGATGGGACATACTCTTGCCCTGCCTTTTATTCGCATATAGGGAGGTGCCTCAGAAGGGGGTTGGTTACAGCCCTTTTGAACTTCTGTTTGGCCACCCTGTGAGGGGTCCACTGTGCTTGGTGAAGGAAGGATGGGAGTTACCTCTCAAGCCCCCAAAGCAAGATATAGTGGACTATGTACTTGGTCTCCGCTCCAGGATGGCTGAGTACATGAAAAAGGCAACCAAAAACCTTGAGGCTAGCCAGGAACTTCAGAAGGCCTGGCATGACCAAAAGGCTGTTCTGACTGTTTACCAGCCAGGACAGAAGGTGTGGGTGTTGGAGCCAGTGGCCCCAGCAGCTCTCCAAGACAAATGGAGTGGACCCCACACTATTGTTGAGCAGAAGGGTGAGGTCACTTACTTAGTGGACCTGGGAACACCCAGGAGTCCCCAAAGGGTTCTCCATGTCAACAGACTTAAGCCATATGTGGACAGGGCAGACATGGGCTTGCTCATGGCTACTGATGAAGGGCAGGAGGAAGAGAGTGACCCACTCCCTGACCTGCTCTCACAGAACCCTGACGATGGGTCAGTTGATGGTGCAGCCTTGGCAGGCAGCCTCACTACCCAGCAACAAACTGATTGCAGGCAAGTCCTCAATCAGTTTAGACATATGTTTTCACTGACACCCAGTCAGACCACCTGGTGCACTCATGAAGTGGACACTGGGGACAGTCTGCCTATTAAAAACAAGATTTATAGGCAACCTGACCATGTCAGGGACTGTATCAGGACTGAAGTCCAGAAGATGTTGGAATTGGGAGTGATTGAGCCCTCAGATAGCCCTTGGGCTAGTCCAGTAGTCCTAGTACCTAAACCTCACACCAGTGGTGGAAAAAGAGAGATGAGGTTTTGTGTAGACTACAGGGGCCTCAATGCAGTCACTAGGACTGATGCCCATCCAATACCCAGGGCAGATGAGCTCATAGATACTTTGGCCTCAGCCAAATATCTCAGCACATTTGACCTAACAGCTGGCTACTGGCAGATCAGACTAGCTGATACTGCAAAGCCCAAAACAGCATTTTCAACCCCTAGTGGGCATTATCAATTTGTGGTAATGCCCTTTGGTCTAAAAAATGCACCTGCCACTTTCCAGAGGTTGGTGAACACAGTTCTCACAGGACTGAAGCCTATAGTGCAGCTTATCTAGATGATATTGCTGTCTTTAGCTCCACCTGGGAGGATCACCTGGTCCACCTCAGGAATGTTTTACAGGCCCTGCAAAAGGCAGGCCTGACTATCAAGGCCACTAAGTGCCAGATAGGGCAGAGTCAGGTTGTGTACCTGGGCCACCTTGTGGGTGGAGGCCAGGTTCAACCTTTGCAGAGCAAGATCCAGACCATCATGGACTGGACTGCTCCCACTACCCAGACTCAGGTGAGAGCCTTCTTAGGCCTGACTGGGTACTATAGGAGATTTGTCAAGGGGTATGGATCAATAGTGACACCCTTGAATGACTTAACTTCTAAGAAAATGCCCAAAAAGGTTCAGTGGACAGTTAGCTGTCAAAAGGCATTTGATGACCTCAAGCAGGCCATGTGCACTGCTCCAATTCTGCAGAGTCCTGATTACTCCAAGAAGTTCATTGTTCAAACTGATGCATCTGAATTGGGGGTAGGGGCTGTACTGTCACAATTGAATGAAGAAGGTCAGGATCAGCCAGTAGCTTTTATTAGCAGAAGGCTGACCCCTAGAGAGAAACGTTGGTCAGCCATAGAGAGGGAGGCCTTTGCTGTGGTCTGGGCTCTGAAGAAGTTGAGGCCATACTTGTTTGGTACACACTTCCTGGTTCAGACAGACCATAAGCCCCTCTTATGGCTAAAACAAATGAAGGGTGAAAACCCCAAACTGCTTAGGTGGTCCATTTCCCTACAGGGGATGGACTTTACAGTGGAACATAGGCCTGGGAGTAACCATGCGAATGCAGATGGACTCTCTAGGTATTTCCACTTAGAACATGAAGACTTAACTGGGCAAGGTTAGTTTAATGTCCCTACATTTGGGGGGGTTGTGTAGGAGAGTAGGATCTGCTTCACATGGGTACCCCCACTTTTTGCTGATACTTCACTGGTTTTCGACATTAGTCTGGCTGGGGCCCTGCTATTCAGAACCCCAGCCTAGCTGTTTCCTCTTTAAAAGGGTCTCCATGTGCCTTAGGCACATCACTGATTGGGATCTGGAGTGCCCTTGTAAGTCCCTAGTATATGGTATACTATGTACCAAGGGCATAGGTACCTCAGAGGCCTGCCAGGGGCTGCAGCATGTATTATGCCACCCCTGGTAGGCCATCCAAACTGACACCACAGGTCTGCTACTGCAGCCTGGGTAAGGTGGTGCATGCACCCCTTGCTGTGGTATAGGTTACCTATATCACTAAATGCATACACACATATAAACCTATAAGTCACTCCTAAGGCAGGCCTTATCAATCCTAAAGGCAGAGTGCATGGTTCCTATGTGAGAGGGTGCCCCTGCATGAGCAGGGCCCCTCTGCAGCGTTCGGAGACCATCTCTGATGCTGTTTGTAGTGCAGCCTGACCATATACTCTTAAACGCATTATATCCTCGCGGTAAAATGCTAACTATGGAATGGCTGCACCTAAACATGTCGTGTTTGGTGTCAAACATCTTGGAATACTACCCCCCACCAATCCTGGCGGCGGGGGTAGCATTCCACCCTTCTAGAGGGAAAGGCATGTTAACTCTAACGAGTCCGGTAACTTCTTTCCAGAGCCCTGGCATCACAAAATGGATGCTGCTGCCACAGACACGAGTCTGGCCTCCTGCTGCTGGACGAAACTCCGGCAGGGGAGGCCTGGACAATAGGTTTCCTGTCCCAGGGAGGTGTGACCACCTCCCCAGACAGGACAATGTGTATTGGGGCTGGGCGGGAGCACTTTCGGGTGCTTTGAAGTCCTGCACTGGGGGCACATTTGGTGTCCCTGTGCATACCCCAGTTCAAACCGGATCAGGGGCTTGCAGCCCCTGCTTTGGCACGAACTGGACAAAGGGAAAGGGGTGTAGCCACCCCTCTACCCTGACCCACCCACAGGTGGGGCCACAGAGTAGTCCATCCCCTATTTTTAGAATAAAGGTAGGAACCCAGTCCTTAGGACTTTAGATTATACCTGGACGAAACTCTGAAATGGAATCCTGGACCTTCGACGCTCTACTCACGATTAGAGGACTGAAGAATCTCCCTTGGGGTCAAGGAGTGACTCCCCTGCTTGGCAGGCACCAAAGAAGCATCTGTCCGGTTCGCATCACTGAAGCTCCCGTCGGACGCCGAAGTCATCGCATCACCAGAGGTGGATTCTCAGACTTCCCCGAGGCTACCCTGAGTCCCCAGCAAAGCTGAGGCCCGTGGCTATCGTGGGTGACTTGAGACCGTGACCCCTGGACACCGAGCACACTTGCAAGTGCACCATCTTCTGGGTCTCCCAAGAAGTCGTGCTTTGGGCTCCTAGTAGCCCTAGCCTCCAGCACCACCTGCACCGAAGATCACTGGCCCCCACTCCACGAGTGTCCTGTAAGCCAGCTCCACGTGCGGCGTCACGAGGCTCCTTCGCGGTCGCTAGCCCGTTGGCTAGTAGCCCTTAACGAAGGCCAATCTTTTCTTTACTTGGCAGTCTGGTTGCTCCAGGCCTGCCCTCACTTACCCTCGCTGGGTGAGTTCCTCAGACCTTGCTGGTCTGCATCATTGACGATCTACATCTTACTCGAGACTTGCCGTTGCCAAGGCTTGTTGGGTCCAATCTGGTCGCCGACACCTCTGCACTCGACAGACATCGAGCAACAGCCCGAATCCTGCTCCTGGTCGCCAACAACGCCTCCCGGACCTCGTGGCTGAAGAGTCAAGACGACTGTCAACGAACTTGAAGCACTCGACATCGGTGGGCATCTGTCCATCGCCTTCCTGGTCACTGGCTAGTGACCCAGACTCTGTCCCCTCTGCTTTCAGGTTCTTCAGAACTCCGATCCACTCTTGGATCCACCCGGACACTTTTCTCCTGGTCGCCAGCAGCACTTTGCAGCAGATCGCCATAAGAAACGACGACGAAACCCGACCCCGAAAGGCACCTATACACCCGGCTTCCCTGGGTGAGGTAACACGAGTACTCCGGTGCTCCCGTGGGTAGAGACTCTTCAAAGTCCTAGATCTCAAAGGGTTTTGTCCTAGTCCTCTTTTAAGTGTCCCTTTCCTCTATTTTCCCGATCCCGACTTTCTCCATAGAAGTTAACGGCGTATCGCGGTTGTGTATTTACACTGCACGCGTCTCCCGTGGGTTCCCTGTGTCACTACCTTGGGTGGTTCCTTGTGGTCCAAGCACTTCTAGAGGCTCTAGGCCTAGTGTCTAGTTCAGTCGTGGTTCGCATACCACTTTATTGGTATATGGTTTGGTACGCCCCTAGGGCCCAAACGTGTATTTGTGCTATTACTGTGATTTAAGATCTTATAACCTATGTACTTCGAACTCTAGCCTCATAAAGAGACTAGAGGGGTGTGTTTAGTAATAAATACATATATTTTGAATATATACCTGGTGTGGTGCTCTTTCATTTGGTCACTCAAGAGATTATAGACTGGTAAAACAAGCTGCTTTACATTCCTTCAAGACTTAGCCTGAAGGCTGCTCTCCATAGCTACCACTAGGATAGCTTTCAATAAGGTTGTCTTTAACCTATCTACCATAAGAGTCGATTTGGACTGGTGCACGGTGCCCACTATAATTAGTGGACAGCATATGCCAGGCCAACTTCTCACACACTATAACATTACGGTTTGGTCTTTGGTTCCTGGTCATGGTCTTAGGCTGCCATGCCACTTATTCACTCTTTACTTTGCTCTGCTCTCTTCGTCCTCCAGAGTCACATTGATCCCAGGAGGCCGTGCCCCCTTCTGGAGGAACCGAGAGGTGCTGGTAGCTTAGTGGAGGCTAAGCATCTAAGTGGCCGCTGGCCCCAAGACGTGAGCAGCATCAGAAAAAGTTTTTATTCTTCTATCTCTCAATCTCCTAAAGGAAGCAGGACGAGCCAGGTTGGGTCTGGCTGAGCTGCAGCTAGAAGGCACTCCCTAGTCTCCCTCCTCCTTACTTGGACATTCTTGGAGTCTTCCTTTGGATTTTGTATTCTTTATAATACAATATGGCGATCCCTGGCCATAAAAGACGCAGAATCGCCACAGATTATGTTCAAAACTATCATTTTTCCACTACGGGCAAAGCTAAATAGACACCTGTCAAGCAACTGAGTGTAGTGCCACACCCTTCATATTACTAAGCAGAGCATCACATTCTTTTTAATCACATGGCAAATACCTATGAGCCACAATCACGCCGTAAACACACAGACATTAACCTAAACCTAAAGGCAATATGTGGGTAATCAGAGCCAAGACGAGAACGACGCCCACCTTAGAACCTGATGCAAAAGAAGATTTACCTCATAGGTAGCAAGGCCAAAAAATTAAAGACAGAAAGCAGCGACACTTATATAATGCAAGATGAAGATCCTAGGGACTTCAGGAACCCAGCAGAAGAAATTATGTTAACCTCCCACCTGCCCTGTGCTTCAAGCCTGTGCATCTTGACTCCCCTCCAAAAGAAGACACCTTAGAAAAATCATCACAAAATCAATCCCAACCACCAATGCAACCACAGCAACATTTAGCACCTCCTCACAATATTAGGAGAATGAAAGCATTGTTAAACAAAATAGCACATTACAATGGCAAAGACGAATTTAAGACACAGCACATCCAGGAAGGAAAGCTTGATGAATTTGATCCATCATCATTAGAGAACAAGGTAACAATCTCAAACCCAATCCAAGATAATAGCCCTGACTAAAGATCAATCGGCATAATGAGGCCTAGTCTGGCAACTAATCCATCTTGTACTCGAGCCAATAGCAGTCTTGCAAGTGTAACAACAGATCTAAATAATACTACTATCACAACTGTGCAGGTCCATAAGGAACGAGAAGGTAGTAATTTACTACTTCTTTCAGCAAGTAGGCGTCAGTTGACAAAGTTTTCTAGTCTAAGAAAAAGTGTATCACAACCCAAATAAAGCAGTCTGAGACATTCCAAGTGGAATAAAATGATTTAAGATTGGCCACTACTTGTCTCACGCTGGGTGAGAGCTTGTAAATCTCACCTAATTGCTTAAACGGCACATTGATCAGCCCTATTTGTGCAAACCTTTCTTCAGGCATCTGTGAAACTAGAAAAACCAGTTCAAACCACTTTGGAGCTCCCCTAGCCCAACCAATATTGTCACAGACTGTTCAGGACATTTGACATAATAGCTGAGGCCTCAACTGCCCAGTCAGTAAAACTGGATGAGCAAACTTCAGTGATGAGTTGAGTCTTCAACTCACATTTTCAGTTTTGATAAAAGAATATACACATGTAAGTAGATATACTGATGAACAACCTTCATATAACGACTTGTATACTTGCACGCACTGCTAGCAAAACTAAGTCAAGTGCCAGAAGTAATACATAGAGGGGCATATTAATGAGAATGTCACGCAGCGCAGCAAGTCACCTTGCTGCGCTGTGCTGCATGACAGGGAAAGGGCAGGAATACGCCATATTTAAAAGAATACAAGTCACTCCTGCCTTTGTCCCTGCGATGGTGCCATTATGGCTGCCCTTGCACCATTGTGCAAGGGTGCCTGAATTGATGCACGATTGTTTTTGTGCACAAAGGGACATCTTTTTGCACTAAAACAATCTTCTGAGGCATGCTTCTCTTTCTATGTGTGCTGCAGAATGCAGCACACATAGAAAGAGGTACTAACGAGGAGAAATAAAGATATTTCTCCTCATTACAGCTCATATGGAAAGGTGTATCTTTTTGGTGCATTCACAGGTCTACCACTTTTGGTAAATCTGGGAATGCATCAAAATCCACGGGAGTTGCATAGGAACACCCATGCAACATCCATGGAACGCCTTCCCAGGGCAGAGTAACGCAACATAGCAATTTGTGCTGTGTTGCATTACTCTGGCTTTATGAAGCCGCTGAGGGCTACTCAAGGTGGCCTTGCGTGGCTTCATAAATCACATTTTGGGCTTGCGTTGCGCATGCACCATGTTGTGTGTTGCATGAGAGAAGCAACCCCACTCATACATATGCCTCTGAATACTTACAGACTGTAAAATGGAACTGACATACGATGGCTTGGCAACTCTAGAATCAACCCTTAATCACAAAGTCAATTGCGACCAAAAACTGTCAAAATCTATAAGGCTAACTCTGGATAGGACTGTGAAGTGCCAGGGGCAAACCCAAACACTAACGTCAAGTGTGATTCAATAAAAGAACAAATCAAGATTCAAGTCGAGGACCTACAAGATCTTTAAAAGGCTAACAAAAGAGACCAAAGCAGGGGAATGGACAGCAAAATGCAAAGAAAGCAGATGAGGTCACTTCCCAGTCAGAGGAAGAACAAGAGCCACTGGACACTCAAGACACATGCCTGAGTCAGCATCCAACTCAAGAAAGCAAAAGCTTCGTGAATACAAACCCTGGGTTACTGTGTGACAAACTCTGTTTCAAACATACTCATGTGAAAAGAGTACTGACTTGCCCAATAGCCACTTTGCTTCTTCCAGCCTCCACGGTGGATGAAGTTAAAACTATTTTACTGGCAACTTTTCATCTTTTTGATCATGACAGGGATTTGGATCACGAGCTATCACAAACCTGTCTAGTAAAAGAAAAAAAGAAACACTGAGAAAGGTGAAGTAGTAAAAATACAATTAAATCAAAACTCCAAAAGTGCGAAGTGTATACCTAGATCGCAGATCCATTTCAAGAACAGAATAATTTACTAAAATTAGGCCTGTACCAACAGACCAAATGACCTTGTTACCAGAGACGTTTTAAGGCATGGGCAAAGTGGGCTCTGGCCCAGGGCACCAGCCTTTCAGGGAGCCCCCCTGATAGAGCCATGTCTGTTCTGTAGAATATTTCCCTGACAACCTTGAATAATTCTTAAAAAGATTGTTTTAAATACAATTTCCCTTTAATCTTTTTTTAATGTGGGTGATGTGTGAGTCTATTACAGAGATTTTGCAGAAAAATGTTGTGTGGTGTTTCATGCAACATCCATAAAAAAGTTATTTTAGATCAAAACAGGACCTCACATATGTGAAATGGGAGGGAGTCACAGAGATTATTTGCAGTAATATTAGTGAGCTTCTGCTATGTTACAATATTGAAAACTCGCATCACTGTCTGTAAACCCATTTGGAATTTGGACGAGTGTGCCTGTGCACTTTCAGTGACCTGACCAAGTAGGGCATGAAAGAGCTTAAATTGGATCATAAATTCAAAGCTGTTCAAAGAGGTCCCCAAAATAAATTTGGCCCAGGGCCCCCAAAATCCTTAAGATGTCCCTGCTTGTTACCTAATCTCTCTCCAACAAGGACTATGCTAGTAACACTGACAACTAGTTCCTCATATGACCCAACATTTACCAACACATATAACAGCATCATATGAGCATACTTGTCAAACTCCACTAAGTCTCCAAGGCAAACATCTCAACAGCCATGGTAATTCAGCTGACATTTTTGGGAGCATACAATCTGAAAGAATGCGAAAATCCACGACGGAAATAAACTATCTGGAACCAAAAACATTGCCCCAGCATTGCTCCAAGGAACAAGATTTAAAAAAAAATCTATTTTTTCACTTAAATATATTAATTTAGACGCCAGTACGACTTACTCAACAGAGGAAGCATCCTAAGCGTCAGCTTTGTGTCTTTGAACAGGCACCACAAGAAAGAAATAACACAGCTACTATGGTCCAATAAGAGTCTGGATACCACCATCAAGGGCCACACCAAAACATTGGCTAATGGGGTATAATTATATCTGAGGGTGGAGCAGAGCACTACCGAACATCATGCAGCATCAAAATGACATACATGGAAGACTAGCCTCACAAAACAATCAACTCAGATCCGTATTTGGTCCTACTCTGAAATTCCGTAGAAATGAAAATTTATCAAAAATATGGAAAGTACTGCATAAAATCAAAGTAAGAGGTGATGTCATACATTTAAAGTCTATGCATCAGTTTCTTCCAAAACAAACTGGCCTTGGTTGCCATCAACATTAACATTACTAGAACTTTCAAGCAGCCCTTCATAGGAACCAGGGGGGATATTACCAAGGATTTGCGATAATTATTGCAAAGCGTGCTTAGCGCTGTTTTTTTTATCGCCGGCTATCGCTGGATTTCATCGCGGAGATAACGCGTTATTATCAACGCTTATCTCCAAGGCGATAGAAAATCCAGCGATAGCGGCGAAGCCCAGCAATAGCGCGAGAAATCCAGCGATAAATTCACTGCGCAAATGAAAAGCTTGCTAATAGGCAGGTGAGGACTTAACCTTACAATCCACCTCCCATTGACAAGAATGGTTAAGTCAGGTTTTTAGCAGGTGTTAAATTCCAGCGATAATCGCGGTTAGCGCGACTTTTTTTATCGCTTCGCGGGCATTGGTAATAGGGGGAAGTTGTGTTTGCGACTGTTTGCAGTCGCTTTTAGTTGGGAACGCTTACTTTGCATGTCATTAGCGATAAATATCGCTGACATGCAAAGTGGCACCAAAACGGTCGCTTTCGCCATGAAGCTGTCGCTAACAGCTGTTAGCGACAGCTTGCTAATAGGGCGATAGAAATATCGCCGCTTTAGCGGCAAAAAGTGCCGCTAAAGCGGCGATAACGCCCTTGCTAATATGCCCCTAACTCTTTGTATATCACCCCCTGCAACTATCTATTTACAACAGCAAGTTGAAATACAGCAGATTTAAAAAGGAAATTGGACGAAAAAGACTGGATCTCCTGTATAGAGCAACATAACATTCGCTGTTTTCAATCAACCTGGGCTCTGGAAGATGACGAAACTGAAGGTTATTCTTCGTAAAGTGACAGAGCGATAGGGCAAAGGCAGACCAGAAGGAGGCCTACCCATTTGGGTCTCAACTAGATTCCTGATAAACACTGATACAAGCACTACTAGAATAACTATACTCAAAATTTAAAGTTAAAAAAAGGCACATGGATACTTGATATCTTCAACATTGACCCTCTACCTGGAAATCTGAATGACACTTTCTCCTTACTAAATATTATTGGGTCAAATATCTACCACATACAGCAAGTATAGGAAGTTCATCCTCCTGAATCAACATGGAGGAACAGTCCCAAAAATAACATTATAATTGTTTGAGGAGACTTTAACACCAAGCCCCACCCAGCGATGTTTGAAAAGGAGCTACTGGGTGAAGAAGCAGTTTGGGGCACCCCTTTACCAGATTTAAAGAGCCTCAACTGCATTTTGTCCAATAAATGGGCCCACCCTGTTAGACACACCCACAAGAAACACATTTAGATCTGGGAACTGTGAAAGTCTAACAGATTATGTTCTATTAAACTTAGAAGCTTGGCACCTGGTAATTGGTATGACTATGGAACAAAGATAAGAGAGTGACCATGACCCCCTACTACTGACAATATCTTCACCAATTGACTGCCCACTCACACAGACAAAACAGTTTCACTTAGAACTTGATAACCTGGTTCTGAAAATAAATATGGAGAATATAGTGGGGATATACATGTCTCAGAAACACTTAACCTATTAACAAGTGAAGAGTGGGACAATCTATATACCAACCTAATAAAAGTAAAGGACATATCAGATGGAAACACAATTCATATATTGGAGATGCTACTAAAAACAATGTGCAAACTAACGAACACATCACAGAAGGGCAGTTTTTCACCTATAAACTTATACAGTTGCAGTGGTTTCACTTTGAATTTCATAAGCTTAAACAAGCTCTAGCACTGGCATGAAAAAGCAAACAAACCAATCTGGAGGCTCAAGAGCACCTAAAAAATCTGAAGAAAGAATACAAGCAACTAACCAGGAACAAGAAGGGACATTTACAATATAAAACATGGAAGGTCCATCAGGTAACACTTAAAGAAAAGAATACAAGATATTTTAGGAACCTAGGGAGATGGGTCTATGGGATACAGCCAAAAACATGGAATCAACATCAGTCCAGTGGCTTGAATACAGCACTTCTATGATATTTATGGGAAACTTCCTATCCTTGTCAAACCTGAGGGATGAGATCCAATCACATCGAAGTACTGATAAATTCACAAACTATGTTCTGATCATGCCCACAGCGCCCTAAAATACCACAACCAGTACCCAAGAATTCACTGAAGGTGAAGTCTATGAGCCAATCTATAGTCAAAAACCCTTGAAAGGACCATACCCAATAGAATTCCATCAGACATATACCAGAATAATCCCTCCCAATGGTCACCTGCGTTAACATCCGCATATAATGCAATCTGGATGTACAGGGAGATTACAGCATCGATCAGGTCAACCATTATTGATCCTTTACACAAGAAAGGGTCACAAAATGACCCCTGTAAATTATTGCCCAATTACATTACTAGATGGAGCTGGAAAAATCTTTGGCAGACTACTCCTGACCTTGCTGGGATGTTGGATCAATGTTGGCCTGGTTTAAATGCACCTTCAAGCAGGTTTCAGGAAAGGCCCGTGCACTATTGATCAAATAATGAAATTGTATCCCATTAGCCTCAAATATGCCATAATAAAAACTCACCATTATATATGGTATTTATCAATCTGAAGACTGCCTTCGTCTCTGATGATAGATCAATACTTTGGCATATATTGGACAAACACAGCCTCTTAGAGAAACTATTTCACATCCTGATAATACTTCACTGTGAGAATACTGAAAAAGTAAGATCCATCTCAAAAGGCAAATGTACACAAGGTTTTATTTAATAAGATCTGGAGTCAGGGCAAGGATACATGCTTACGCCTATATTGATTAATCTATTCATAAATGATGTGGGCAAAGTCTTATCTGCCTTAAATTTGGATGTTGTCCTACTAGCTCAAACAGAACTAGCAAAGCACTGACTATTAAATGGTTTTGAATACTTTTGCATCCACAAGAAGCTAACCATCAACATTAGTAAAATTAAGTTCATGATACTCTAACTGAGGATAGCTCTGATGTCAACATTAAAAATCTATCGTACTGTGTTAGCGAAAGTCCATCATCACAACTACTTTGGAGTCAATCAATCAATCAGGGGTTTATAAAGCGTGCTACTCACCCTTGAGGGTCTCAAGGCGCTGGGGGGGGGGGGTGCAGCTCCAGGTCAGTCGAAGAGCCAGGTCTTGAGTCTCTTCCTGAAGGTGTTCAGAGTGGGGGAGCATCTGATGTTGACTGGGAGCTCGTTCCAGGTCTTTGCTGCGACGTAGGAGAAGGCTCTTCCGCCTGCTCTGGTTCTGCGTGTGCGTGGGGTCTCTGCCATGGTGAGGTCGGTGGAGCGGAGGTTCCTCTTGGGTATGTGGAAGGAGACTCTTTCGTTGAGGTATTTGGGTCCGATATTGTGGAGGGATTTGTAGGTGTGGGTGAGTAGCTTGAAGGCTACTCTCTTCTCGATGGGGAGCCAGTGGAGGTCTCGTAGGTGCGGGGTCATGTGCTCCTGTCGTGGGGTTCCGAGGATGAGTCTGGCCGCGGTGTTCTGGATGGTTTGGAGCTTGTGTAGCAGGGTTTTGTTGATTCCAGCGTAGAGGGCATTTCTGTAGTCCAGTCTGCTTGTTACGAGTGAGTGGGTGACGGTCTTTCTGCATTCGTGGGTAATCCACTTGAAGGTCTTTCGGAGGATGCAGCGGGAGTTGAAGCAGGTCAAGGTGACGGCGTTGATCTGGAGGTTCCGGGCATGGTCCGTTGGCATGGGTGAGTTTCCGCGAGCAGGGTGCCACCAGGAGCTTTCCCACGCCGTGGGGGAGGGTCCAAGGACGAGGACCTCGGTCTTCTCTGAGTTCAGCTTTAGGCAGCTGTTGCTCATCCAGGCTGCAACATCTTCATGACTTGATGCCAAATTATCCAGGGCTGAACAAGTTGCAAAAGGTAATTCCGTCTTAAGCCAATATGTCAGTGCAGTCTTACCCTTTTCCAGGAAATACAGTAATACGCTAATCAAGCCTGCTCTTACTGCTTATAAAATGAAGTCAAAAGATGCTAGTTCATATGGTGCTGAGATGGCAGCAGGCATGCAAGTAACTGAGAACAATTTTCTACAATGGATTTTATACCTCAGCCCCAGTACACCAATGACTACACTAATAGCAGAAGTAGGTATGCATAAAATTGGAAACCAAATTGTTTTAAAACCTGTCTTGTACTAGTCCCGCCTATGGATCAACCCAAATATGTTAACCTTTCAAAAAACTGTTCAGCATCTATGAGGGAACTGAAACTTTACATCATTAGCATTGTTCAGGGATGTTGCCAAAATTCTCACAGAAATAGGTTGGACCAAACCTGACTTAATGATGAAAGCAAGTCAACAGATAAGCAGCATTGGGGATATATTCTGATGAAAAACCTAACTTAGGAAAGCAAACTTCTGTCACAATTTGTAACTATAATTTCTTACGAACCATATCTCATCCAGGGGCACATGTAAAAATGTTTTTAGAGGTCGCAAACTGAGATTTGGCCGGTCTGCGCCTGCTAAAATGGCTTCTGCAATATACCAACCCTATTATGCGAGTCAGTAACCTATTACTGACTCGCAAGATCGGGTTTGCGAGTTGCTATTAGGAAGAGTCTTGCCATGGGTGTCCCTTCCTAATAGCGAGTCACAAGGGCATGTACAATTGTATGGAATGCAAAACAATCACAGTTTACTGTCTACTTCAGGTAGGTGGTAAGTAAGTTACAAACGGGAAGGGGTCCCAGGGGACCCCTTCCCCTTTGTGATTTGCCAGCGAAGACGTTTATTAAGAGCAGTCAGTTGTCCCACAGACCACTGCCTACTCTTAAAGAATGATACAGAAACATTTCATTTTTGTTAAAAACGCATTTTGATTTCCTTTAAGGAAAATGGGCTGCATTTTAAAAAAATAGTTGCTTTATTAAAGAGCAAACCCAGACATGGTGGTATGCTGTCCTCAGCAGGCCACTATCCCTGTATTATTGCCCATTCCCAATGGGTGGCAAATTGTGCCCTGCCTGATAAATATGGTTGAGACAGGTCCATTGCGACCTCATTGGGAATCACTAATGTGACTGAGACACATTAGCACAGCTCATTTTGCGAGTCTCTATTTGCGAGTCACAAAAATTTGCAATTAGAGACTGAATGAAATAAAATGGTCATACATGTGGCCTTTAGATTTGGCACTCTCCCAGTTCTGTCTTATGCCAAAAACTGGATCCATCGATGACAAGCATGTGCAACTGAACTATAGGAGGAACAGGCATGCATTGCATGCTTCTGTGCAGTAAAACGATTAATTCAAGAAGATTCTAATAAAGGACTCTTGTCATCAAATACAAGACCAGACGTTATAGAAAGGCCCTATGTTTATGTTATCAAACAGACTCAAAAGCGATCTTCTCATCTGTAGCCTCATTTAAATACATAATAAGGAAGAACCCTACACTATAAAATATCATTTTTTAGCATGAAGGACTAAAGACAATTAAAACAGAAATTAACTTTTAATCATGAGCAGATCACTAATTGCACTTTTTAAATTAACTTGTGTTTTTACGATATTAGGCTTTTTTCAACTGAAACAATAAAGAATCATTTGAAATTGATTGAAATGGGTTCATGGTATTTACAAGTAGGACATGTAGAAAATTAATGTTACCATGTGCCTATAGGGATAAAGCCCAGAAAGCTATTTTCACTGTGGCAGACCTAGCTGTCCTATATAGAAAGCCAGAGTACTGATTAAAATACTAGTACTGTATCTCAGGAATGGGACCAGCTGGAATAATTATTGAACAACTATTTTCAATAGTAATTTAAAATCCAATTTAAAGGTGAAGTCAGATTTTAAAGAAATATTAAGGGAAAGTACATTTTTAAAAGTCCCCTTTATCCTGCTGAAGTTCCAGAAGGCTAATTTGCATTAGCATTAGCTCTCCAGCTTCTCACAGCCTGTACTTGCCTTGAATAAGATGTAAATGTTGTCTGAAAAGCCTCCCCAGAGCAAACAATAGGCTGACCTGAATAGGAAGAGTTGGCTCCTCTGAAATAAACAGAATAATCAGAGTGGGGCAGTAGTCATCCTGTGACACCTCAATGGCAATTCCTGCCTGACAGGTCTGTTGAGCCACATGTAAAACTTGGGGTGCATTAAAAAGTGAGCAAACAGGAAGCCAAGACAATTCTTGGTTATACCCTGACTGGTTGCTAAATGACCCTGCTTTTGCCATGCCCGGCATATGTCTTTGACTTTGTTTTGGGTACAATGCCTGCTTCAAATTTGATTTTAGTGTGAGATTTGGGAGGATAGTGATACTCTGTCTATGACACTCCCACACACAGCCTAGCCCTGAGATCCCAAGTTTAGTGTGGCCGAAGACATTTGTTGTCTTGAAAATGCCCTGACACATAGAATTATGGGCCTGATTGCAGTAAGGCAAAAAGGAACTACTGAATATGTGGGTAGAGGTGGCCCCAAGAACTTTTGCCCTTTTGGTTATGGAGTACCCAGGGGACACCACCTCTCACTATCTGGTGCCAGGCATAAATGTGCCACCGCAAGACACCTGGACAGAACACTCTATGGACCTGGGAAGATCAGAAGAGGATTGGACCAGCTGTCTGTGACATAAGAGAAGCCCTGAAGGAGTGGACCTCCCTCCTATACCAAGGACAAAGAAGCTGACCACTTGTGTACCTACAAGGAGGCAACAAGCTGCAAGAGGTCTTTTTCTTTAAGTATCCAAGTGAGCAGTGGCAACTGCACCTGAACTGAATCCTGGTGTTGGCCTCAGCCTGATACCCTGTGAATCTCTGAGTGCTTCCCCTGAGATCCTGGGGGACTCAGAATTGTACTCCTGTGGGTGATTGCCACTTAAAAGACTAAGTTAAAAGGCAAAATCTGTGATCCGGATAAACCTGGTTGATGTATCTGTCTCGTGCTCCATCACAGTCATCCTCAAATTGTGCCTAGGTTTCAGTCTACTGCACTATTTTTTCTTAAAATTAAAAACATCATATCTTGGGTTAACGTTAATGGATTGTTGTCATTTGGTGTCATTTCTCTCTATTTTTCTAATTCGGTTTGGGATTTTTATGCTTTTGCATTTTAACTGTATTACTGTTTTGGTACTGCATAAATAACCTACACATTGCCTTAAGTTATGCCTGTCTGCTCTGTGCCATAGCTGCCAGGGTGTTGAACTCAGGTTAATTATTTGATTTTAAGGGTTCATCCTGACAAAAGTTGTCATTATTTCTTGAGATGAGCAGTCACTCATACCAAATAATAATCCAATGTCTTACATATATGGGCACCCTTGTGTGTCTTTGTTAAGTTATGTGTCTGAATGTTGCATTGTACAACACACATAACTGCTTACCCAAGCCACCATGTGTTTTGCTTGTTAGAATCCCTGTATCAAGGTACATGCGCATGTCTGTGAGCCTCTGCTTGTTCACTCGTATGGCGATGTGTGTCAGTTTGTGTGTATATGTATTTGTATCTTGGTGTCAGAATGTGTGTCTGTGTCTCTCTGGGTAATTGCATGGAACTCAGTATATGTTCTGGTAGAGCATATCTTTAATGGGTGTTTACATTTGTGTGCATTTTGTGCTTCATGCCTCATTATTCCACATTAGTTTATTTCTTCAAGATATGATGGGCCATGTTGTCATGCACTTTTTTTGTTTACACCTGTCAGGCTGAACTTATTGTGGGTGTCTATGTTATGTGTTTGTATGTGTGTGTATTGTATGTGTGTGCTTGTATGTGTGCGTGTGTATTCCATCTTGGCATTTCTGTCATTTTTTCGACATATGTGTAACCTGTGTGTTGTTCAGCTATGTGTTTTTAGTAGTGTCTGCTTTTCAGCACCATTCATTATTTGAAACAGTTTGTGTTCAGAACTATCTGGGTGTGTGGGCATGGGTGTACTGTCCTGTCTGTTTTGATTGAATGCATTTCTGTTTGCCACCAAGCTTGTCTACTTAACTTAATTTCTACAGTTTGCCTTGCTCATCTCCTGACCACAGTCACTACTGAGCCATTTTATATGAGCTTCACAAAACAGGACACAAACAGTCTAGACCTCAAAGAAATGTTCTATTCAGAAGGATTCTGAACTAACACAAACACTGATAGACTGATTCACAAAGGTAAACTTCCACTTTTGTGTACGTTTACTATTGTTTGCTATTCACAAAGGGATTTATGAGTAGTATCTTTAAGAATATGGAGTCTCCACACATAAAAAGATTGGACAGTCCTATCGTTTATGTGAGGAGACTCAGCACTCATAAAGGTACAACTCATAAATCCCTTTGTGAATAGCAAACAATCATAAACTTACACAAAAGTGTAAGTTTGCCTTTGTGAATTAGGCCCTGAACATCTCTATGATTTATTGTGCTTAGAGCTGTGCATGTTTTTAAGTTGCGGGGGCGGTGGGCCCTGAAGTCGGAGTAAACCTGTTAACCTAATGGTTTTAATAGACTTAGATATTTATGGTATATCTGCATTCTCTGAAGACAAACACAATTCGCTTTAACACCCTTTATCTCTTCGGACAGTAGTCGCCTCTTCACATCTTGATTTAGCCCCCTTTCCTTTGACGGTCAAAATCTTTAGCTCAGCAGATGTAAAAATAGCCCCTCATTATGAATGATGTAAACAATGCCTCAGTTCATTGCTAGCTCACTTTTCATTTTTTTGCATGCTACTCCTGTGAAACTCCATTCAACTTCCTCTATACACAACACTGTGTCCTAATTTGTCTAAAGCCCACCCCTTTCAGGTAAAATCACCCTAAGTTGCACTTTACAAACTTCCCTTGGCTCCCTTCAACCAACCAAAAACAGACAGAAAATCATAACAACCCCAAATCCTCCAAGTGGGTAAAACCAAAGTGGTCATACCACATTTTAATATACATCAGAAATTATTAAATCAGTTGATCACCAAGTAGTAAAGTACATACAAGAAAAGGAATCAATTAGATATGTTATCTAATCACTGATACACGTCATATATTTATCAATCTGAAGACTGCCTTCGTCTCTGATGATAGATCAATACTTTGGCATATATTGGACAAACAAAGCCTCTTAGAAAAACTATTTCACATCCTGATAATACTTCACTGTGAGAATACTGAAAAAGTAAGATCCATCTCAAAAGGCAAATGTACACATGGTTTTATTTAATAAGATCTGGAGTCAGTGCAAGGATTTATGCTTACGGCTATATTGATTAATCTATTCATAAATGATGTGGGCAAAGTCTTAACTGCCTTAAATTTGGATGTTGTCCTACTAGCTCAAACAGAACTAGCAAAGCACTGACTATTAAATGGTTTTGAATACTTTTGCATCCACAAGAAGCTAACCATCAACATTAGCTCTGATGTCAACATTTAAAATCTATCGTACTGTGTTAGCGCAAGTCCATCATCACAACTACTTTGGAGTCAATCAATCAATCAGGGGTTTATAAAGCGCGCTACTCACCTTTGAGTGTCTGAAGGCGCTGGGGGGGGGGGTGCAGCTCCGGGTCAATCGAAGAGCCAGGTCTTGAGTCTCTTCCTGAAGGTGTTCAGAGTGGGGAGCGTCTGATGTTGACTGGGAGCTCGTTCCAGGTCTTTGCTGCGACGTAGGAGAAGGCTCTTCCGCCTGCTCTGGTTCTGCATGTGTGTGGGGTCTCTGCCATGGTGAGGTCGGTGGAGCGGAGGTTCCTCTTGGGTACGTGGAAGGAGACTCTTTCGTTGAGGTATTTGGGTCGGATATTGTGGAGGGATTTGTAGGTGTGGGTGAGTAGCTTGAAGGCTACTCTCTTCTCGATGGGGAGCCAGTGGAGGTCTCGTAGGTGCGGGGTCATGTGCTCCTGTCGTGGGGTTCTGAGGATGAGTCTGGCCGCGGTGTTCTGGATGGTTTGGAGCTTGTGTAGCAGGGTTTTGTTGATTCCGGCGTAGAGGGCGTTTCTGTAGTCCAGTCTGCTTGTTACGAGTGAGTGGGTGACGGTCTTTCTGCATTCGTGGGGAATCCACTTGAAGGTCTTTCGGAGGATGCAGCGGGAGTTGAAGCAGGTCAAGGCGACGGCGTTGATCTGGAGGTACCGGGCGTGGTCCATTGGCATGGGTGAGTTTCCGCGAGCAGGGGGCCACCAGGAGCTTTCCCACGCCGTGGGGAGGGTCCAAGGACGAGGACCTCGGTCTTCTCCGAGTTCAGCTTTAGGCAGCTGTCGCTCATCCAGGCTGCAACATCTTCATGACTTGATGCCAAATTATCCCGGGCTGAACAAGTTGCAAAAGGTAATTCTGTCTTAAGCCAATATGCCAGTGCAGTCTTACCCTTTTCCAGGAAATTCAGTAATACGCTAATCAAGCCTGCTCTTACTGCTTATAAAATGAAGTCAAAAGATGCTAGTTCATATGGTGCTGAGATGGCAGCAGGCATGCAAGTAACTGAGAACAATTTTCTACAATGGATTTTATACCTCAGCCCCAGTACACCAATGACTACACTAATAGCAAAAGTAGGTATGCATAAAATTGGAAACCAAATTGTTTTAAAACCTGTCTTGTACTAGTCCCGCCTATGGATCAACCCAAATTTGTTAACCTTTCAAAAAACTGTTCAGCATCTATGAGGGAACTGAAACTTTACATCATTAGCATTGTTCAGGGATGTTGCCAAAATTTTCACAGAAATAGGTTGGACCAAACCTGACTTAATGACGAAAGCAAGTCAACAGATAATAAATAAGCAGCATTGGGGATATATTCTGATGAAAAACCTAACTTAGGAAAGCAAACTTCTGTCACAATTTGTAACTATAATTTCTTACGAACCATATCTCATCCAGGGGCACATGTAAAAATGTTTTTAGAGGTCGCAAACTGAGATTTGGCCGGTCTGCGCCTGCTAAAATGGCTTCTGCAATATACCAACCCTATTATGCGAGTCAGTAACCTATTACTGACTCGCAAGATCGAGTTTGCGAGTTGCTATTAGGAAGAGTCTTGCCATGGGTGTCCCTTCCTAATAGCGAGTCACAAGGGCATGTACAATTGTATGGAATGCAAAACAATCACAGTTTACTGTCTACTTCAGGTAGGTGGTAAGTAAGTTACAAACGGGAAGGGGTCCCAGGGGACCCCTTCCCTTTGTGATTTGCCAGCGAAGACGTTTATTAAGAGCAGTCAGTTGTCCCACAGACCACTGCCTACTCTTAAAGAATGATACAGAAACATTTCATTTTTGTTAAAAACGCATTTTGATTTCCTTTAAGGAAAATGGGCTGCATTTTTAAAAAAATAGTTGCTTTATTAAAGAGCAAACCCAGACATGGTGGTATGCTGTCCTCAGCAGGCCACTATCCCTGTATTATTGCCCATTCCCAATGGGTGGCAAATTGTGCCCTGCCTGATAAATATGGTTGAGACAGGTCCATTGCGACCTCATTGGGAATCACTAATGTGACTGAGACACATTAGCACAGCTCATTTTGCGAGTCTCTATTTGCGAGTCACAAAAATTTGCAATTAGAGACTGAATGAAATAAAATGGTCATACATGTGGCCTTTAGATTTGGCACTCTCCCAGTTCTGTCTTATGCCAAAAACTGGATCCATCGATGACAAGCATGTGCAACTGAACTATAGGAGGAACAGGCATGCATTGCATGCTTCTGTGCAGTAAAACGATTAATTCAAGAAGATTCTAATAAAGGACTCTTGTCATCAAATACAAGACCAGACGTTATAGAAAGGCCCTATGTTTATGTTATCAAACAGACTCAAAAGCGATCTTCTCATCTGTAGCCTCATTTAAATACATAATAAGGAAGAACCCTACACTATAAAACATCATTTTTTAGCATGAAGGACTAAAGACAATTAAAACAGAAATTAACTTTTAATCATGAGCAGATCACTAATTGCACTTTTTAAATTAACTTGTGTTTTTACGATATTAGGCTTTTTTCAACTGAAACAATAAAGAATCATTTGAAATTGATTGAAATGGGTTCATGGTATTTACAAGTAGGACATGTAGAAAATTAATGTTACCATGTGCCTATAGGGATAAAGCCCAGAAAGCTATTTTCACTGTGGCAGACCTAGCTGTCCTATATAGAAAGCCAGAGTACTGATTAAAATACTAGTACTGTATCTCAGGAATGGGACCAGCTGGAATAATTATTGAACAACTATTTTCAATAGTAATTTAAAATCCAATTTAAAGGTGAAGTCAGATTTTAAAGAAATATTAAGGGAAAGTACATTTTTAAAAGTCCCCTTTATCCTGCTGAAGTTCCAGAAGGCTAATTTGCATTAGCATTAGCTCTCCAGCTTCTCACAGCCTGTACTTGCCTTGAATAAGATGTAAATGTTGTCTGAAAAGCCTCCCCAGAGCAAACAATAGGCTGACCTGAATAGGAAGAGTTGGCTCCTCTGAAATAAACAGAATAATCAGAGTGGGGCAGTAGTCATCCTGTGACACCTCAATGGCAATTCCTGCCTGACAGGTCTGTTGAGCCACATGTAAAACTTGGGGTGCATTAAAAAGTGAGCAAACAGGAAGCCAAGACAATTCTTGGTTATACCCTGACTAGTTGCTAAATGACCCTGCTTTTGCCATGCCCAGCATATGTCTTTGACTTTGTTTTGGGTACAATGCCTGCTTCAAATTTGATTTTAGTGTGAGATTTGGGAGGATAGTGATACTCTGTCTATGACACTCCCACACACAGCCTAGCCCTGAGATCCCAAGTTTAGTGTGGCCGAAGACATTTGTTGTCTTGAAAATGCCCTGACACATAGAATTATGGGCCTGATTGCAGTAAGGCAAAAAGGAACTACTGAATATGTGGGTAGAGGTGGCCCCAAGAACTTTTGCCCTTTTGGTTATGGAGTACCCAGGGGACACCACCTCTCACTATCTGGTGCCAGGCATAAATGTGCCACCGCAAGACACCTGGACAGAACACTCTATGGACCTGGGAAGATCAGAAGAGGATTGGACCAGCTGTCTGTGACATGAGAGAAGCCCTGAAGGAGTGGACCTCCCTCCTATACCAAGGACAAAGAAGCTGACCACTTGTGTACCTACAAGGAGGCAACAAGCTGCAAGAGGTCTTTTTCTTTAAGTATCCAAGTGAGCAGTGGCAACTGCACCTGAACTGAATCCTGGTGTTGGCCTCAGCCTGATACCCTGTGAATCTCTGAGTGCTTCCCCTGAGATCCTGGGGGACTCAGAATTGTACTCCTGTGGGTGATTGCCACTTAAAAGACTAAGTTAAAAGGCAAAATCTGTGATCCGGATAAACCTGGTTGATGTATCTGTCTCGTGCTCCATCACAGTCATCCTCAAATTGTGCCTAGGTTTCAGTCTACTGCACTATTTTTTCTTAAAATTAAAAAACATCATATCTTGGGTTAACGTTAATGGATTGTTGTCATTTGGTGTCATTTCTCTCTATTTTTCTAATTCGGTTTGGGATTTTTATGCTTTTGCATTTTAACTGTATTACTGTTTTGGTACTGCATAAATAACCTACACATTGCCTTAAGTTATGCCTGTCTGCTCTGTGCCATAGCTGCCAGGGTGTTGAACTCAGGTTAATTATTTGATTTTAAGGGTTCATCCTGACAAAAGTTGTCATTATTTCTTGAGATGAGCAGTCACTCATACCAAATAATAATCCAATGTCTTACATATATGGGCACCCTTGTGTGTCTTTGTTAAGTTATGTGTCTGAATGTTGCATTGTACAACACACATAACTGCTTACCCAAGCCACCATGTGTTTTGCTTGTTTGAATCCCTGTATTAAGGTACATGCGCATGTCTGTGAGCCTCTGCTTGTTCACTCGTATGGCGATGTGTGTCAGTTTGTGTGTCTATGTATTTGTATCTTGGTGTCAGAATGTGTGTCTGTGTCTCTCTGGGTAATTGCATGGAACTCAGTATATGTTCTGGTAGAGCATATCTTTAATGGGTGTTTACATTTGTGTGCATTTTGTGCTTCATGCCTCATTATTCCACATTAGTTTATTTCTTCAAGATATGATGGGCCATGTTGTCATGCACTTTTTTTGTTTACACATGTCAGGCTGAACTTATTGTGGGTGTCTATGTTATGTGTTTGTATGTGTGTGTATTGTATGTGTGTGCTTGTATGTGTGCGTGTGTATTCCATCTTGGCATTTCTGTAATTTTTTCGACATATGTGTAACCTGTGTGTTGTTCAGCTATGTGTTTTTAGTAGTGTCTGCTTTTCAGCACCATTAATTATTTGAAACAGTTTGTGTTCAGAACTATCTGGGTGTGTGGGCCTGGGTGTACTGTCCTGTCTGTTTTGATTGAATGCATTTCTGTTTGCCACCAAGCTTGTCTACTTAACTTAATTTCTACAGTTTGCCTTGCTCATCTCCTGACCACAGTCACTACTGAGCCATTTTATATGAGCTTCACAAAACAGGACACAAACAGTCTAGACCTCAAAGAAATGTTCTATTCAGAAGGATTCTGAACTAACACAAACACTGATAGACTGATTCACAAAGGTAAACTTCCACTTTTGTGTACGTTTACTATTGTTTGCTATTCACAAAGGGATTTATGAGTAGTATCTTTAAGAATATGGAGTCTCCACACATAAAAAGATTGGACAGTCCTATCGTTTATGTGAGGAGACTCAGCACTCATAAAGGTACAACTCATAAATCCCTTTGTGAATAGCAAACAATCATAAACTTACACAAAAGTGTAAGTTTGCCTTTGTGAATTAGGCCCTGAACATCTCTATGATTTATTGTGCTTAGAGCTGTGCATGTTTTTAAGTTGCGGGGCGGTGGGCCCTGAAGTCGGAGTAAACCTGTTAACCTAATGGTTTTAATAGACTTAGATATTTATGGTATATCTGCATTCTCTGAAGACAAACACAATTCGCTTTAACACCCTTTATCTCTTCGGACAGTAGTCGCCTCTTCACATCTTGATTTAGCCCCCTTTCCTTTGACGGTCAAAATCTTTAGCTCAGCAGATGTAAAAATAGCCCCTCATTATGAATGATGTAAACAATGCCTCAGTTCATTGCTAGCTCACTTTTCATTTTTTTGCATGCTACTCCTGTGAAACTCCATTCAACTTCCTCTATACACAACACTGTGTCCTAATTTGTCTAAAGCCCACCCCTTTCAGGTAAAATCACCCTAAGTTGCACTTTACAAACTTCCCTTGGCTCCCTTCAACCAACCAAAAACAGACAGAAAATCATAACAACCCCAAATCCTCCAAGTGGGTAAAACCAAAGTGGTCATACCACATTTTAATATACATCAGAAATTATTAAATCAGTTGATCACCAAGTAGTAAAGTACATACAAGAAAAGGAATCAATTAGATATGTTATCTAATCACTGATACACGTCATATATTTATCAATCTGAAGACTGCCTTCGTCTCTGATGATAGATCAATACTTTGGCATATATTGGACAAACACAGCCTCTTAGAAAAACTATTTCACATCCTGATAATACTTCACTGTGAGAATACTGAAAAAGTAAGATCCATCTCAAAAGGCAAATGTACACATGGTTTTATTTAATAAGATCTGGAGTCAGTGCAAGGATTTATGCTTGCGGCTATATTGATTAATCTATTCATAAATGATGTGGGCAAAGTCTTAACTGCCTTAAATTTGGATGTTGTCCTACTAGCTCAAACAGAACTAGCAAAGCACTGACTATTAAATGGTTTTGAATACTTTTGCATCCACAAGAAGCTAACCATCAACATTAGCTCTGATGTCAACATTTAAAATCTATCGTACTGTGTTAGCGCAAGTCCATCATCACAACTACTTTGGAGTCAATCAATGCAATCAGGGGTTTATAAAGCGCGCTACTCACCTTTGAGTGTCTCAAGGCGCTGGGGGGGGGGGGGGTGCAGCTCCGGGTCAATCGAAGAGCCAGGTCTTGAGTCTCTTCCTGAAGGTGTTCAGAGTGGGGGAGCGTCTGATGTTGACTGGGAGCTCGTTCCAGGTCTTTGCTGCGACGTAGGAGAAGGCTCTTCCGCCTGCTCTGGTTCTGCATGTGTGTGGGGTCTCTGCCATGGTGAGGTCGGTGGAGCGGAGGTTCCTCTTGGGTACGTGGAAGGAGACTCTTTCGTTGAGGTATTTGGGTCGGATATTGTGGAGGGATTTGTAGGTGTGGGTGAGTAGCTTGAAGGCTACTCTCTTCTCGATGGGGAGCCAGTGGAGGTCTCGTAGGTGCGGGGTCATGTGCTCCTGTCGTGGGGTTCCAAGGATGAGTCTGGCCGCGGTGTTCTGGATGGTTTGGAGCTTGTGTAGCAGGGTTTTGTTGATTCCGGCGTAGAGGGCGTTTCTGTAGTCCAGTCTGCTTGTTACGAGTGAGTGGGTGACGGTCTTTCTGCATTCGTGGGGAATCCACTTGAAGGTCTTTCGGAGGATGCAGCGGGAGTTGAAGCAGGTCAAGGCGACGGCGTTGATCTGGAGGTACCGGGCGTGGTCCATTGGCATGGGTGAGTTTCCGCGAGCAGGGGGCCACCAGGAGCTTTCCCACGCCGTGGGGGAGGGTCCAAGGACGAGGACCTCAGTCTTCTCCGAGTTCAGCTTTAGGCAGCTGTCGCTCATCCAGGCTGCAACATCTTCATGACTTGATGCCAAATTATCCCGGGCTGAACAAGTTGCAAAAGGTAATTCCGTCTTAAGCCAATATGCCAGTGCAGTCTTACCCTTTTCCAGGAAATTCAGTAATACGCTAATCAAGCCTGCTCTTACTGCTTATAAAATGAAGTCAAAAGATGCTAGTTCATATGGTGCTGAGATGGCAGCAGGCATGCAAGTAACTGAGAACAATTTTCTACAATGGATTTTATACCTCAGCCCCAGTACACCAATGACTACACTAATAGCAAAAGTAGGTATGCATAAAATTGGAAACCAAATTGTTTTAAAACCTGTCTTGTACTAGTCCCGCCTATGGATCAACCCAAATTTGTTAACCTTTCAAAAAACTGTTCAGCATCTATGAGGGAACTGAAACTTTACATCATTAGCATTGTTCAGGGATGTTGCCAAAATTTTCACAGAAATAGGTTGGACCAAACCTGACTTAATGACGAAAGCAAGTCAACAGATAATAAATAAGCAGCATTGGGGATATATTCTGATGAAAAACCTAACTTAGGAAAGCAAACTTCTGTCACAATTTGTAACTATAATTTCTTACGAACCATATCTCATCCAGGGGCACATGTAAAAATGTTTTTAGAGGTCGCAAACTGAGATTTGGCCGCTCTGCGCCTGCTAAAATGGCTTCTGCAATATACCAACCCTATTATGCGAGTCAGTAACCTATTACTGACTCGCAAGATCGGGTTTGCGAGTTGCTATTAGGAAGAGTCTTGCCATGGGTGTCCCTTCCTAATAGCGAGTCACAAGGGCATGTACAATTGTATGGAATGCAAAACAATCACAGTTTACTGTCTACTTCAGGTAGGTGGTAAGCAAGTTGCAAATGGGGAGGGGTCCCAGGGGACCCCTTCCCCTTTGTGATTTGCCAGCGAAGACGTTTATTAAGAGCAGTCAGTTGTCCCACAGACCACTGCCTACTCTTAAAGAATAAAACAGAAACATTTCATTTTTTTAAAAAAATGCATTTTGATTTCCTTTAAGGAAAATGGGCTGCATTTTAAAAAAAATAGTTGCTTTATTAAAGAGCAAACCCAGACATGGTGGTCTGCTGTCCTCAGCAGGCCACTATCCCTGTATTATTGCCCATTCCCAATGGGTGGCAAATTGTGCCCTGCCTGATGAATATGGATGAGACAGGTCCATTGCGACCTCATTGGGAATCACTAATGTGACTGAGACACATTAGCACAGCTCATTTTGCGAGTCTCTATTTGCGAGTCACAAAAATTTGCAATTAGAGACTGAATTAAATAAAATGGTCATACATGTGGCCTTTAGATTTGGCACTCTCCCAGTTCTGTCCTATGTCAAAAACTGGATCCATCGATGACAAGCATGTGCAACTGAACTATAGGATGAACAGGCATGCATTGCATGCTTCTGTGCAGTAAAACGATTAATTCAAGAAGATTCTATTTAAGGACTCTCTTCATCAAATACAAGACCAGACGTTATAGAAAGGCCCTATGTTTATGTTATCAAACAGACTCAAAAGCGATCTTCTCATCTGTAGCCGCATTTAAATACATAATAAGGAAGAACACTACACTATAAAACATCATTTTTTAGCATGAAGGACTAAAGACAATTAATACAGAAATTAACTTTTAATCATGAGCAGATCACTAATTGCACTTTTTAAATTAACTTGTGTTTTTACGATATTAGGCTTTTTCAACTGAAACAATAAAGAATCATTTGAAATTGATTGAAATGGGTTCATGGTATTTAAAAGTAGGACATGTAGAAAATTAATGTTACCATGTGCCTATAAGGATAAAGCCCAGAAAGCTATTTTCACTGTGGCAGACCTAGCTGTCCTATATAGAAAGCCAGAGTACTGATTAAAATACTAGTACTGTATCTCAGGAATGGGACCAGCTGGAATAATTATTGAACAACTATTTTCAATAGTAATTTAAAATCCAATTTAAAGGTGAAGTCAGATTTTAAAGAAATATTAAGGGAAAGTATATTTTTAAAAGCCCCCTTTATCCTGCTGAAGTTCCAGAAGGCTAATTTGCATCAGCATGATCTCTCCAGCTTCTCACAGCCTGTACTTGCCTTGAATAAGATGTAAATGTTGTCTGAAAAGCCTCCCCAGAGCAAACAATAGGCTGACCTGAATAGGAAGAGTTGGCTCCTCTGAAATAAACAGAATAATCAGAGTGGGGCAGTAGTCATCCTGTGACACCACAATGCCAATTCCTGCCTGACAGGTCTGTTGAGCCAAATGTAAAACTTGGGGTGCATTAAAAAGTGAGCAAACAGGAAGCCAAGACAATTCTTGGTTATACCCTGACTGGTTGCTAAATGACCCTACTTTTGCCATGCCCGGCATATGTCTTTGACTTTGTTTTGGGTACAATGCCTGCTTCAAATTTGATTTTAGTGTGAGATTTGGGGGGATAGTGGTACTCTGCCTATGACACTCCCACACACAGCCTAGCCCTGAGATCCCAAGTTTAGTGTGGCCGAAGACATTTGTTGTCTTGAAAATGCCCTGACACATAGAATTTTGGGCCTGATTGCAGTAAGGCAAAAAGGAACTACTGAATACGTGGGTAGAGGTGGCCCCAAGAACTTTTGCCCTTTTGGTTATGGAGTACCCAGGGGACACCACCTCTCACTATCTGGTGCCAGGCATAAATGTGCCACCGCAAGACACCTGGACAGAACACTCTATGGACCTGGGAAGATCAGAAGAGGATTGGACCAGCTTCTGTGACATGAGAGAAGCCCTGAAGGAGTGGACCTCCCTCCTGTACCAAGGACAAAGAAGCTGACCACTTGTGTACCTACAATGAGGCAACAAGCTGCAAGAGGTCTTTTTCTTTAAGTATCCAAGTGAGCAGTGGCAACTGCACCTGAACTGAATCCTGGTGTTGGCCTCAGCCTGATACCCTGTGAATCTCTGAGTGCTTCCCCTGAGATCCTGGGGGACTCAGAATTGTACTCCTGTGGGTGATTGCCACTTAAAAGACTAGGGGCCCGATGTAGGTGGCTAAATACCGGTCGGTAACGCCGAAATTCGCAGAATTTCAGCGTTACCGACCGGTATTTAGCCATGTGCAATGTAGGTAACACCGAACGCCATCGCAAATAAGGAATCGGTAAAAATAAGGGAAACCAGTTACCGATTCCTTAATTAGCGATTAGCAGACACCAAAACCCCTAAATACCGATTCGGTAAATAAGAAATCCTTAAATAATCGCAAATCCGATGTACCAAAAATCGGTAATACCGAATTTTCGATTTTTCGGTATTTAGGAGTCGCTAATTACCACTGACTCAAAGCAGGTGGTAATCAGGTGCACTGCATTTAAACAGCCCCAAAATGCAACAGTGTGAACACAATGGCGGCCCTCTACGTAATTGCAAGGCGGCTACGTTTGCAAGCAGCAGGACTGAGGATCTGGAGACGGGAGGAGCGCGTGTATAGACTGCGTGTTACACTCTTCCAACTGACTGAGGCTGAAATCCATGAGAGGTACAGGCTACACCCCCAAACGATCCTAGACCTGATACGGGACCTGCACCCACTCCTGGAGCATCAGACACCAAGGGCGCACGCAATACCAACACATGTTCAGGTGCTCTGTAGCCTGCACCTACTTGCATCAGGAAGTTACCAGGGGGTGATAGCTGTGGCAGGTGGTGTGTCACAGAGTTGCCTGTCCCGTTTCTTCAACTCTTTCTTGGATGCCATGATGCAAAGAATGCATCACTACATACGCTTCCCCAGCACACAGGCGGAACTGCAGAAGACAAAGCTGGATTTTTACCAAAAGGCACAGTTCCCACATGTAATAGGGTGCATTGATGGGACACACATACCAATCTGCCCACCTGCAGCTACAGAGTATATATACCGGAACCGCAAATCTACGCATTCCATCAACGTGCAGGTGATATGCGATGCGGACCACATCATCACTGACATTGTGGCCAAATTTCCAGGGAGTACACATGACTCCTTCATATTCAGGAACAGTGGGATCTACACATGTCTGGCTTGGGGTGAATTTGGAGAAGGATACCTGCTAGGTAATCAATGTGACACACCCTGATGTATACCTTGGATGAATGTGTTGGTGACTCATATTAATGGCACTTCCTTTCTCACTTAGGTGACAGCGCATATGCCGTGCAGGCATTTATCCTGACTCCACACCTCAACCCATCCACACCAAGTGAGAGAAGATACAATGTGGCACATAAAAGCACACGCAACGTTGTGGAGCGCACCTTCGGACTCTTAAAAAGCAGGTTCCGCTGCATCCACAAAAGTGGAGGTGCACGTCAGTACCGCCCCATCATCTGCTTTAAAATAATAGCGACATGTGCCATGCTGCATAACCTTGCCACAAAGAAAGGAACAGCAGTGGAACTAACTGACTCTGAGGACGAGGATGAGGACTGTCCACAGCCAGAGCACAGCGCAGCAGGTGTGGCAGCAGCACCAGATGGGAGACATAGACGGGCAGAGATAACACACAACTATTTCTGAGTAAGTAAAGAGACACAGCCAGTGACGGTGTTTAATTGCCATAGCACACCACCATAACATGAAGGGCTTCACATGCCAGGCCAAATTTTAATGCAGGTTACAAAACCAAAAAGGGTTACATTACCCATTTCGGTAAACCATGTGATGGCTGGCATTACTTCCTGCGCCCACGTGCAGCACTGCTGCGTTCCTTGGGCACACTGTCCTCACTGGCAGTCTGTCCTGTTGCAGCGCTGTGACATTCGCTGCACCTCCTGGACTCCGTTATAGGGGGTGTGATGCTACTGCGGCTAGTAGCCTCTTCACTATCCCCCCCATCACCTGTAGTGGCAACCTGGTTTGTCTGTAGCACTTCTAGTGCACTGGTCACTGTGACCAGCCCCCTTGCCACGTCACGGCTGCAGTGGGCCATCTCCTCCTGCATGGCCACCGAGCGCCTGCAGAGCAGAGAGGTGGCAGTGGAGAGGCGGTTCACCGCCTTGGTGTAGTTGTCAAGGTTTTGCCTCTCCCTGCGCCTGGCCAAACGGTCCTCATCCAATTTGCTGCACAGCAGCCTCACTGCCTCGGACATGTCCCTCATGCCCTCAGCCACAGTATTGTTCATGCTACTGATGCCCTTCTCGATTCGCAGCATGTGCCCATTCATTCGTACCATCTGCCGCTGGACTGACCTTATTGCTTTGCCTTGCAGGCGCTGCACCTTGAGCATGTTCCCCTCAAGACCGGCAAACACACTCTGATCCTCGCCCTGTGAAGCTGGACTGGCTGCCCTTGCCCTGCGGCGTCTGGCACCTGTGTGGGGGCGCTCGGTGGGGGACTGTGAGCCTGCACCGTTGGCATCCTCAGCAACCGTGGACTGTTGGCCTCCCATGCTGTCCTCCTCGGACACCTCCATCTGCTGTAGGCTGGCCACTGCATGCCTCCTGGCTCTCGGTGATGGTGGTGATGGTGGTGATGGTGGTGGTGGTGGTGGTGGTGATGGTGGTGGTGGTGGTGGTGGGGTGGTGTGCCCTGCAGGCGACAGGACCTCCTCCTCCTGTGTCCTCTCTCTCCTGGGTGCCTTTCCTGTGCTCCCCTCTGCAGCCCTGCGCGATGGCTCGCCTGTGGAGACAGAATGTACATTTGCTCACTTGTCTGGCAGCATTTGCGTAATAATAAATGTCATGCCTGCCAATCAAACTGACTGTCCTCTGCTTGCTAATTGCTGATGTGTGTCACATGCCTTTGGGTTCAGTGGACTGACTGTTCTGACATGTGTTACTTCTGACTACATCTCCCATAATGCATTGCTGGTTTTTAGCAAAACATGTACTGGAGTGGGATTCACAATGCCTCATTGGGGATTGGGGTTAGGGATTGGGGGGCACAGCATGCAGTGCATGCATCTTACCTTGTTTGTTGCCAGCTCTGGCTGAGCTGTCTGCATCCCCAATCCCACTCACACTCTCCGGCTGGAGGGTGGACTCGACCAGGAGATCCAGGGCAGTTGGTGCAGGTGCTGTGTTTCTCCCTCCACCTGTCAGGTTGGCTTGCTTCTTTCTCTCTGCCAGCCTCTCCTTTGCAAGCTTCCTCAGGTCATACCAGCGTTTTTTGAGTTCCTCAATGGAGCGCTGGGTTACTCCAATGGCATTGATCTTTTCTTGGATGACCGGCCATATCTGCCTCTTCTGGGATTCAGGCACGTGCAGAGACTGTTTCCCAAAAAGTTTGTCGTGTTCCTTTGTGACTTCCTCAATAAGGACCTCCAGCTCCCTCTCACTGAATTTATGTTTTCTCCTGCGTTCAGCTGCCTCCTTCTCCCTCTCCTGGTTGGCCATATTTGCTCAGTGTTGTCAGCAAAAAGTTGGAAGAGTTGCTCCTGGCTTGTTTGCTGTGCTCCCTGCCTCTCAAACAGCTTCAGGATCAGTGCAGCTGCATGGGTGTGGCCACTTCCTGGTTGTGAGGTAATGAGGAAGCACAGGATTGGCTGATTCGACAATTACCGATTTTTAAATTACCGATTCGCTAATTACGGAATCGGTATTAAGGAATCGGTAATTATTTTTACCGATTCATTCCGAATCGCTAATTTTTACCGATTATTGCCGAATCGGTAATTTTTACCGATTTTTACATACATCTGAAATACCGAGTTCTTAATAGCGAATCGGTAAAATTCGCTATTAAGGACTCGGTATTTCAGAATTACCTACATCTGGCCCTAAGTTAAAAGGCAAAATCTGTGATCCGGATAAACCTGGTTGATGTATCTGTCTCGTGCTCCATCACAGTCATCCTCAAATTGTGCCTAGGTTTCAGTCTACTGCACTATTTTTTCTTAAAATTAAAAAACATCATATCTTGGGTTAACGTTATTGGATTTTTGTCATTTGGTGTCATTTCTCTCTATTTTTCTAATTCGGTTTGGGATTTTTATGCTTTTGCATTTTAACTGTATTACTGTTTTGGTACTGCATAAATAACCTACACATTGCCTTAAGTTATGCCTGTCTGCTCTATGCCATAGCTGCCAGGGTGTTGAACTCAGGTTAATTATTTGACTTTAAGGGTTCATCCTGACAAAAGTTGTCATTATTTCTTGAGATGAGCAGTCACTCATACCAAATAATAATCCAATGTCTTACATGTATGGGCACCCTTGTGTGCCTTTGTTAAGTTATGTGTCTGAATGTTGCTTTGTACAACACACATAACTGCTTACCCAAGCCACCATGTGTTTTTCTTGTTTGAATCCCTGTATTAAGGTACATGCGCATGTCTGTGAGCCTCTGCTTGTTTACTCGTATGGCGATGTGTGTCAGTTTGTGTGTACATGTATTTGTATCTTGGTGTCAGAATGAGTGTCTGTGTCTCTCTGGGTAATTGCATGGAACTCAGTATATGTTCTGGTAGAGCATATCTTTAATGGGTGTTTACATTTGTGTGCATTTTGTGCTTCATGCCTCATTATTCCACATTAGTTTATTTCTTCAAGATATGATGGGCCATGTTGTCATGCACTTTTTTTGTTTACACCTGTCAGGCTGAACTTATTGTGGGTGTCTATGTTATGTGTTTGTATGTGTGTGTATTGTATGTGTATGTGTGTGTGTGTATGTGTGCGTGTGTATTCCATCTTGGCATTTCTGTCATTTTCTTGACATATGTGTAACCTGTGTGTTGTTCAGCTATGTGTTTTTAGTAGTGTCTGCTTTTCAGCACCATTAATTATTTGAAACAGTTTGTGTTCAGAACTATCTGGGTGTGTGGGCCTGGGTGTACTGTCCTGTCTGTTTTGATTGAATGCATTTCTGTTTGCCACCAAGCTTGTCTACTTAACTTAATTTCTACAGTTTGCCTTGCTCATCTCCTGACCACAGTCACTACTGAGCCATTTTATATGAGCTTCACAAAACAGGACACAAACAGTCTAGACCTCAAAGAAATGTTCTATTCAGAAGGATTCTGAACTAACACAAACACTGATAGACTGATTCACAAAGGTAAACTTCCACTTTTGTGTACGTTTACTATTGTTTGCTATTCACAAAGGGATTTATGAGTAGTATCTTTAAGAATATGGAGTCTCCACACATAAAAAGATTGGACAGTCCTATCGTTTATGTGAGGAGACTCAGCACTCATAAAGGTACAACTCATAAATCCCTTTGTGAATAGCAAACAATCATAAACGTACACAAAAGTGTAAGTTTGCCTTTGTGAATTAGGCCCTGAACGTCTCTATGATTTAATGTGCTTAGAGCTGTGCATGTTTTTAAGTTGTGGGGGCGGTGGGCCCTGAAGTCGGAGTAAACCTGTTAACCTAATGGTTTTAATAGACTTAGATATTTATGGTATATCTGCATTCTCTGAAGACAAACACAATTCGCTTTAACACCCTTTAGCTCTTCGGACAGTAGTCGCCTCTTCACATCTTGATTTATCCCCCTTTCCATTGACGGTCAAAATCTTTAGCTCAGCAGATGTAAAAATAGCCCCTCATTATGAATGGTGTAAACAATGCCTCAGTTCATTGCTAGCTCACTTTTCATTTTTTTGCATGCTACTCCTGTGAAACTCCATTCAACTTCCTCTATACACAACACTGTGTCCTAATTTGTCTAAAGCCCACCCCTTTCAGGTAAAATCACCCTAAGTTGCACTTTACAAACTTCCCTTGGCTCCCTTCAACCAACCAAAAACAGACAGAAAATCATAACAACCCCAAATCCTCCAAGTGGGTAAAACCAAAGTGGTCATACCACATTTTAATATACATCAGAAATTATTAAATCAGTTGATCACCAAGTAGTAAAGTACATACAAGAAAAGGAATCAATTAGATATGTTATCTAATCACTGATACACGTCATATATTTATCAATCTGAAGACTGCCTTCGTCTCTGATGATAGATCAATACTTTGGCATATATTGGACAAACACAGCCTCTTAGAAAAACTATTTCACATCCTGATAATACTTCACTGTGAGAATACTGAAAAAGTAAGATCCATCTCAAAAGGCAAATGTACACATGGTTTTATTTAATAAGATCTGAAGTCAGGGCAAGGATACATGCTTGCGCCTATATTGATTAATCTATTCATAAATGATGTGGGCAAAGTCTTATCTGCCTTAAATTTGGATGTTGTCCTACTAGCTAAAACAGAATTAGCAAAGCACTGACTATTAAATGGTTTTGAATACTTTTGCATCCACAAGAAGCTAACCATCAACATTAGTAAAATTAAGTTCATGATACTCTAACTGAGGATAGCTCTAATGTCAACATTTAAAATCTATCGTACTGTGTTAGCGCAAGTCCATCATCACAACTACTTTGGAGTCAATCAATCAATCAGGGGTTTATAAAGCGCGCTACTCACCCTTGAGGGTCTCAAGGCGCTGGGGGGGGGGGGGGTGCAGCTCCAGGTCAGTCGAAGAGCCAGGTCTTGAGTCTTTTCCTGAAGATGTTCAGAGTGGGGGAGCGTCTGATGTTGACTGGGAGCTCGTTCCAGGTCTTTGCTGCGACGTAGGAGAAGGCACTTCCGCCTGCTCTGGTTCTGCGCGTGCGTGGGGTCTCTGCCATGGTGAGGTCGGTGGAGCGGAGGTTCCTCTTGGGTACGTGGAAGGAGACTCTTTCATTGAGGTATTTGGGTCCGATATTGTGGAGGGATTGTAGGTGAGGGTGAGTAGCTTGAAGGCTACTCTCTTCTTGATGGGGAGCCAGTGGAGGTCTCGTAGGTGCGGGGTCATGTGCTCCTGTCGTGGGGTTCCGAGGATGAGTCTGGCCACGGTGTTCTGGATGGTTTGGAACTTGTGTAGCAGGGTTTTGTTGATTCCGGCGTAGAGGGCATCTCTGTAGTCCAGTCTGCTTGTTACGAGTGAGTGGGTGACGGTCTTTCTGCATTCGTGGGGAATCCACTTGAAGGTCTTTCGGAGGATGCAGCGGGAGTTGAAGCAGGTCAAGGCGACGGCGTTGATCTGGAGGTTCCGGGCGTGGTCCGTTGGCATGGGTGAGTTTCCGCGAGCAGGGGGCCACCAGGAGCTTTCCCACGCCGTGGGGGAGGGTCCAAGGACGAGGACCTCGGTCTTCTCCGAGTTCAGCTTTAGGCAGCTGTCGCTCATCCAGGCTGCGACATCTTCATGACTTGATGCCAAATTATCCCGGGCTGAACAAGTTGCAAAAGCTAATTCCATCTTAAGCCAATATGCCAGTGCAGTCTGTCACAATTTGTAACTATAATTTCTTACGAACCATATCTCATCCAGGGGCACATTTAAAAATGTTTTTAGAGGTCGCAAACTGAGATTTGGCCGGTCTGCGCCTGCTAAAATGGCTTCTGCAATATACCAACCCTATTATGCGAGTCAGTAACCTATTACTGACTCGCAAGAGAGGGTTTGCGAGTTGCTATTAGGAAGAGTCTTGCCATGGGTGTCCCTTCCTAATAGCGAGTCACAAGGGCATGTACAATTGTATGGAATGCAAAACAATCACAGTTTACTGTCTACTTCAGGTAGGTGGTAAGCAAGTTGCAAACGGGAAGGGGTCCCAGGGGACCCCTTCCCCTTTGTGATTTGCCAGCGAAGACGTTTATTAAGAGCAGTCAGTTGTCCCACAGACCACTGCCTACTCTTAAAGAATGATACAGAAACATTTCATTTTTTTTTTAAATGCCTTTTGATTTCCTTTAAGGAAAATGGGCTCCATTTTAAAAAAAATAGTTGCTTTATTAAAGAGCAAACCCAGACATGGTGGTCTGCTGTCCTCAGCAGGCCACTATCCCTGTATTATTGCCCATTCCCAATGGGTGGCAAATTGTACCCTGCCTGATGAATATGGTTGAGACAGGTCCATTGCGACCTCATTGGGAATCACTAATGTGACTGAGACACATTAGCACATCTCATTTTGCGAGTCTCTATTTGCGAGTCACAAAAATTTGCAATTAGAGACTGAATGAAATAAAATGGTCATACATGTGGCTTTTAGATTTGGCACTCTCCCAGTTCTGTCCTATGCCAAAAACTGGATCCATCGATGACAAGCATGTGCAACTGAACTATAGGAGGAACAGGCATGCATTGCATGCTTCTGTGCAGAAAACGATTAATTCAAGAAGATTCTATTTAAGGACTCTCTTCATCAAATACAAGACCAGACGTTATAGAAAGGCCCTATGTTTATGTTATCAAACAGACTCAAAAGCGATCTTCTCATCTGTAGCCTCATTTAAATACATAATAAGGAAGAACACTACACTATAAAACATCATTTTTTAGCATGAAGGACTAAAGACAATTAAAACAGAAATTAACTTTTAATCATGAGCAGATCCCTAATTGCACTTTTTAAATTAACTTGTGTTTTTACGATATTAGGCTTTTTTGAACTGAAACAATAAAGAATCATTTGAAATTGATTGAAATGGGTTCATGGTATTTAAAAGTAGGACATGTAGAAAATTAATGTTACCATGTGCCTATAGGGATAATGCCCAGAAAGCTATTTTCACTGTGGCAGACCTAGCTGTCCTATATAGAAAGCCAGAGTCCTGATTAAAATACTAGTACTGTATCTCAGGAATGGGACCAGCTGGAATAATTATTGAACAACTATTTTCAATAGTAATTTAAAATCCAATTTAAAGGTGAAGTCAGATTTTAAAGAAATATTAAGGGAAAGTACATTTTTAAAAGTCCCCTTTATCCTGCTGAAGTTCCAGAAGGCTAATTTGCATTAGCATTAGCTCTCCAGCTTCTCACAGCCTGTACTTGCCTTGAATAAGATGTAAATGTTGTCTGAAAAGCCTCCCCAGAGCAAACAATAGGCTGACCTGAATAGGAAGAGTTGGCTCCTCTGAAATAAACAGAATAATCAGAGTGGGGTAGTAGTCATCCTGTGACACCACAATGTCAATTCCTGCCTGACAGGTCTGTTGAGCCACATGTAAATCATGGGGTGCATTAAAAAGTGAGCAAACAGGAAGCCAAGACAATTCTTGGTTATACCCTGACTGGTTGCTAAATGACCCTGCTTTTGCCATGCCCGGCATATGTCTTTGACTTTGTTTTGGGTACAATGCCTGCTTCAAATTTGATTTTAATGTGAGATTTGGGAGGATAGTGGTACTCTGCCTATTACACTCCCACACACAGCCTAGCCCTGAGATCCCAAGTTTAGTGTGGCCGAAGACATTTGTTGTCTTGAAAATGCCCTGACACATAGAATTTTTGGCCTGATTGCAGTAAGGCAAAAAGGAACTACTGAATACGTGGGTAGAGGTGGCCCCAAGAACTTTTGCCCTTTTGGTTATGGAGTACCCAGGGGACACCACCTCTCACTATCTGGTGCCAGGCATAAATGTGCCACCGCAAGACACCTGGACAGAACACTCTATGGACCTGGGAAGATCAGAAGAGGATTGGACCAGCTGTCTGTGACATGAGAGAAGCCCTGAAGGAGTGGACCTCCCTCCTGTACCAAGGACAAAGAAGCTGACCACTTGTGTACCTACAAGAAGGCAACAAGCTGCAAGAGGTCTTTTTCTTTAAGTATCCAAGTGAGCAGTGGCAACTGCACCTGAACTGAATACTGGTGTTGGCCTCAGCCTGATACCCTGTGAATCTCTGAGTGCTTCCCCTGAGATCCTGGGGGACTCAGAATTGTACTCCTGTGGGTGATTGCCACTTAAAAGACTAAGTTAAAAGGCAAAATCTGTGATCCGGATAAATCTGGTTGATGTATCTGTCTCATGCTCCATCACAGTCATCCTCAAATTGTGCCTAGGTTTCAGTCTACTACACTATTTTTTCTTAAAATTAAAAAACATCATATCTTGGGTTAACATTATTGGATTTTTGTCATTTGGTGTAATTTCTCTCTATTTTTCTAATTCGGTTTGGGATTGTTATGCTTTTGCATTTTAACTGTATTACTGTTTTGGTACTGCATAAATAACCTACACATTGCCTTAAGTTATGCCTGTCTGCTCTGTGCCATAGCTGCCAGGGTGTTGAACTCAGGTTAATTATTTGACTTTAAGGGTTCATCCTGACAAAAGTTGTCATTATTTCTTGAGATGAGCAGTCACTCATACCAAATAATAATCCAATGTCTTACATGTATGGGCACCCTTGTGTGTCTTTGTTAAGTTATGTGTCTGAATGTTGCTTTGTACAACACACATAACTGCTTACCCAAGCCACCATGTGTTTTGCTTGTTTGAATCCCTGTATTAAGGTACATGCGCATGTCTGTGAGCCTCTGCTTGTTTACTCGTATGGCGATGTGTGTCAGTTTGTGTGTACATGTATTTGTATCTTGGTGTCAGAATGTGTGTCTGTGTCTCTCTGGGTAATTGTATGGAACTCAGTATATGTTCTGGTAGAGCATATCTTTAATGGGTGTTTACATTTGTGTGCATTTTGTGCTTCATGCCTCATTATTCCACATTAGTTTATTTCTTCAAGATATGATGGGCCATGTTGTCATGCACTTTTATTGTTTACACCTGTCAGGCTGAACTTATTGTGGGTGTCTATGTTATCTGTTTGTATGTGTGTGTATTGTATGTGTGTGTGTGTATGTGTGCGTGTGTATTCCATCTTGGCATTTCTGTAATTTTTTTGACATATGTGTAACATGTGTGTTGTTCAGCTATGTGTTTATAGTAGTGTCTGCTTTTCAGCACCATTAATTATTTGAAACAGTTTGTGTTCAGAACTATCTGGGTGTGTGGGCCTGGGTGTACTGTCCTGTCTGTTTTGATTGAATGCATTTCTGTTTGCCACCAAGCTTGTCTACTTAACTTAATTTCTACAGTTTGCCTTGCTCATCTCCTGACCACAGTCACTACTGAGCCATTTTATATGAGCTTCACAAAACAGGACACAAACAGTCTAGACCTCAAAGAAATGTTCTATTCAGAAGGATTCTGAACTAACACAAACACTGATAGACTGATTCACAAAGGTAAACTTCCACTTTTGTGTACGTTTACTATTGTTTGCTATTCACAAAGGGATTTATGAGTAGTATCTTTAAGAATATGGAGTCTCCACACATAATAAGATTGGACAGTCCTATCGTTTATGTGAGGAGACTCAGCACTCATAAAGGTACAACTCATAAATCCCTTGTGAATAGCAAACAATCATAAACTTACACAAAAGTGTAAGTTTGCCTTTGTGAATTAGGCCCTGAACGTCTCTATGATTTATTGTGCTTAGAGCTGTGCATGTTTTTAAGTTGCGGGGGCGGTGGGCCCTGAAGTTGGAGTAAACCTGTTTACCTAATGGTTTTAATAGACTTAGATATTTATGGTATATCTGCATTCTCTGAAGACAAACACAATTCGCTTTAACACCCTTTAGCTCTTCGGACAGTAGTCACCTCTTCACATCTTGATTTAGCCCCCTTTCCATTGACGGTCAAAATCTTTAGCTCCGCAGATGTAAAAATAGCCCCTCATTATGAATGATGTAAACAATGCCTCAGTTCATTGCTAGCTCACTTTTCATTTTTTGCATGCTACTCCTGTGAAACTCCATTCAACTTCCTCTATACACAACACTGTGTCCTAATTTGTCTAAAGCCCACCCCTTTCAGGTAAAATCACCCTAAGTTGCACTTTACAAACTTCCCTTGGCTCCCTTCAACCAACCAAAAACAGACAGAAAATCATAACAACCCCAAATCCTCCAAGTGGGTAAAACCAAAGTGGTCATACCACATTTTAATATACATCAGAAATTATTAAATCAGTTGATCACCAAGTAGTAAAGTACATACAAGAAAAGGAATCAATTAGATATGTTATCTAATCACTGATACACGTCATATATTTGTCTTAAAATACCTTCTATATAATGTTTTCTAATTTAGGGGACGTCATAATCTTAGGATTCCCAGTCAATGCAAGACCTCAACTTGACTCTCCTCAAAACCTTCTTTGGAATACTTATTCTGCTATTTGTCTAACTGTTCTTGTGCCTTGATTTTTGATGCGAAAAAGTAATTCCTACAGTTCTTCAATATTTTGAAAGATTCTGAAGAAAGACCTTCCCTTCTGCATCCTAAAATGACTTGAACATTTGACATCATCATCATCTAATTTCCGTTGTAGTATGAGAAATGTCAGGGCTAAAAAAAATAAAAAAATCTATTTAAATTTTTAAATTTGGACATGCCGTTGATGTGTATAGCACGACTTCTATATGTATTGTAATCTAACACTCAATAAAGGCCTGTTTGTTTGCTAACATAGGTGTCCATTACGATGTCGTATGGTAAAAAATCCCCCATCTACCATAGCAGTAAAAATCCGCCCGCCTACACCGCCTGAATACCGACCGAGCAATCACGATGCAGTGAGCCGAAAACCACCGCCGGCGGAAAATAAACAAAAAATAGCGCCCGCCCATGTCCGAGTCTAAGTCCATCCGCCCTCCACGGACGGAAAGACGCACGACAACCCAAAACCGCCCGCCCTGACGACCGAGACACCGGCCGTGAAATTAGGATCGCACAGACATGAGCGCGGAAAATACACAAAAACACCGCCCGCCAGCGTAAACAACAGTGACGAAAATGTACACGGCGGAAGCTCTGGCGGCCACGGCCCTGCACAGAAATCATCCGCGGACAAAAACAACTACACACAACATGGCCAACAAGTCCACACAGCAACCCACGCACAAATACCCAAACACAGTACACATCCCGGAAACACCCCCCCATGACAAACAAATCAACTACAAATCCCAGAACACCAGCCACAACACACCTGAAAACAACAGACCACCATGACACACCCACATAGGTAAGTACAAAACCAGCCCCTTCACAGACCACAACCCCTTGCAACATTACAAACTGAGGACGAGAGCACACAACACAGCGAGACAGAAAGGACAGCAGCACACCACAGACACGCACCTATCACACCCATCACCACCACCACCACCAAACACCGGCCACACAAACCCCCTGCACATCACACACCACACACCGCACCAGCACCACAAACACCAAAACACACACCATGGCACCACACAGAATGCCCAAGTTCACTTCCACCGAGCTGACGGTTCATGGTCGACGAGATCGTCAAGGTGCACCCACAAATCTATGGCAACCAGGTCCAACAGACACCACCAGCCACCAGAACCCGGTTGTGGATCAGGATCGTAGACCAGGTCAATGCAGTCGGGAACGTGCCACGCAACAGAGGCGAAATCAACAAAAGGTGGAACGACCTGAAAAGCGTGGTCAAGAAGAAGGAGACCAAGAATCGTGAGCTGGCTGCCAGGACTGGCGGAGGTAATCCCGCGCTATTCAAGACCTTCAAGGCGTGGGAGGAGAAGGTGCGAGTCATCATACATCCGGAGATCCTCACCGGATTACCAGGGGGAGTGGAGGCTGGTAAGTACAAACAAACGTATACCAGCACACCGCCATGTACTCACATGCACTACCACAATGCCATAGCTCCTAGGGACAAACACCCCCATGTCCAGTACACAATACACAAGACAACACTCACACATGCAACAGACACTACCACACACTCAGCCCAAACCTACCAACTAACAAAACCATGGGGGCATGTGTACAGTTAGCCAGCACCGCAACTCCCACCAGGTCCCCTTGTACTCCAGAAGCGCCAGAAGGAGCACTCCCCACACCCATGTGTCAGCCATAGCTGCACTAACCGACAAGTAACAGGTAAGTAGCCGCAACACAAAGGCAGTGGGTCGGTGGGGGACAGCTGAAGTACAACACCCACCAGGCCCCCAGTCCCACAGCGCAGCAAGGTGGAGCACCCCCCACACCCATGTGACAGCCACTGCAGTGCACACCTGCAGCCGACAGGTAGACATCTCACCCCACATGCAGGGGTGTCTGTGGGTGTCAAGCCATCACCACAACTCACAACACCGCCCCCACTCCCACAGACCAGCAACATGGAGCACCCCTCCCGCCCATAACCATGTGGCATCCATTGCATTGCGCACTCAAAAACAACCTGTAGGTGGGAAACTGTATAGGGCGGGGTGTCTGTAGGCATGAGGACTGTACTACGACTGACACATGGGACATGTCACGTAGCAGAGGAACACGCAGCACTGCTCCCTGTCACAATCATGTGACCAATGTGCACACGGACATGTATTACAGAGTCATACCCCACATTACCCATCACAGATACAGCAACACCTAAGGAGCCACGTCTGCATGCACAAGTCCCACTGGAGTACAGACCCACACGGCAGGCACTGTGCCACCCATCACACACATCAGCAACACCATCTAAGTCTTGTCCATGTAGTCCTTACTGCCTGTCACTCACACATCGTACAACAACGCCCATGTAAGACAAACCTTACTAGAAGTAACAGCGTGGAACCACAATATTGCACACAAAAACAACTGGACCCATGAAACACACAGGCACACAATGCACATTCAACATATCATCCATCGCATCTGTCAGCCCCAGTGTCATGAAAGGTATGTCATCCGAACAGCTGTCCCTCATACAGTAGTCATGCAAAGATACCTGCCCATGACAAATCATGTGCCTGCAGTGACTGAAGCGCACGTCACACTGCGAGTAACAACACACATAATATAGTCAACACCCCAAGAGCACTGCATTGATGCACATGTACGAGGGCAGCACGCACACCAAGGATTTGGCCCATCTGCAATACGTCGTGTGGCACACAACAAGCACGAACTCACAACAATGCTACCAATGTAATGTCCATGAATGATAACAGTCAGCAGATATGCCGGGCATGTTAGACAGACACACACCTTAGTCTATGCACTGTCATGTTGCCAGAACACATGTCACGTTCTGCACCCATCACCCACAGTACGTACCCCAAAAGCATATTCCAAGCCAAAAGCGTCCAGGGGCTGTACCCCTTTTGCCATCTGCGTTTCTAAGCGTTCCATTTGAACCCCAAAAGCATATTCCAAGCCAAAAGCATCCAGGGGCTGTACCCCTTGTGCCATCTGCGTTTCTAAGCGTTCCATCTGTACCCCAAAACCATAGTTCAACCCAACATCGTCGATGGTTCTGGAGCCCGCATACACCCGAGCCACAAAATGTAGGAGCATAGCAACACACACCCATCGGCATTGCTAATCCGTCCCATGCCACATGTCCACATCACACAGTTCCATTGCCTAGCCCACGCATACACACATTGTACATCCACACACGCCTCTGGGAAACCTGTGCACGACAGTGCACGAACTGTGAATGTCAGACAACCAATACATACTTTGCTAGGTGCAACACAATGACCCATCTCATTCTCCCCACAGGTGCCGAACTGCTGGATGCTGGAGAGGGAGACAGCAGCCAGCACAGCCAGTCCGCAAGCCCCGACCCGGACTCACGGATGTAGAGGAGCTGGACACCTCTTCGGACACAGACCACCCAGCAGGCTCATCTGGAGTGGCAGGGCACACCCGCTCCCCAGGGCCCCTCCTACCCACCAACCCATCATCCAGGGATGCTGACCAGTCACAGACCCCTGCTGCCACGGTCGTTGCGGCCACTGCCACGGCCGTTGCGGCCACTGCCATGGTCGTTTCGGCCACTGCCACGGTTGTTGCGGCCACGGTCGTTGCGGCCACCACAACCACCACCACGCCATCCCTGACCACTCAACCAGCGCAAGGGGTGGCCCGGCCGTCTGGGTCCACCCTGGGAGCCAGAGCGAGGACCGTGGTGAGCAATGTGGCTAGTGGGCAGGTCGGTGGCAGCAGTACTGGTAGGAGGAGCAGGGTCAGGCCAATGCCATCTGTGCCTGGGAGCCAAGCCCTGCCGCAAATCGACAGAGTCCTTGGGGCCTATGAAGAGGCCCAAGGAGAATGGGCCAGGTCGGCTACCGACACGCGAGAGGTCCTTGGGGTGTTGAGGTCCATGGACGCCCATATGGGCCAATTTGTGACCCGTACGGACCAACTCGTGGACCTCATGGGCCAGCTGGTGGTGGTGGTGAGGGCACAAGCAAGGCCAGCAACACCACCTCCGCCACCACCTGCTGTGGCGCTGGGTCGTGCAGCATCGCGTTCCCCTGCGTCCACAGCGAGTGAGCACTCCTCAGCCACCACCAGCAGCCCACCAACACAACCCCCCTCCCAAACGTGGAAGGGGCCGTCCGAAGAGGAAACAGGTGTCCAGAGAGGACTTCGCACGCACCAAACGCCAGTGAGTCAGCCAGCCACCTTGACCACCTACTGCATTGACTTGGAATACGATCCTACCCCACACTGCCATGTGAATGGCATGTGTCTGTTGGACTGTGGACATAGAACTTCATGGGTACACCTTGACCATCACGCAGCCATGACCGTCTACTCATTGTCACAGCATGCACCACATTTGTCATCACCTTGCACACAATCACATGTCACCGCTGTAAATAAATACACCTTGATCACAATCTGCTTTATGTGTCCTGGGTTTATTCAACGATGTGCAATCGCCACCATGAGCAGAAATGCATCTGCTGTGTGGTATGTCGATGGGACAGGAGAGGCTGTAGGGACCTAGGGGTGAAAAACAGAACAAGAGTACATTCAATGAGTGTGTCACACACTCATCACACAGTACTTGTCACCAACTACAAGCAATGTACACACATCTCACAGAGCAACAGGGCACAATGCTACAGCCACTGTCAGTGGCATACCAACCTGGACATGGACCATTGACACACAGCACTCAGTGAACAAAAGGCCCCCGTGACAGAGCACACATACACCTGCACAACTACAGCTACATCAGCCGTCGTACATGGACACTCACCGTCAAGTGAAGTAGCGGGCGATGAGCTGCTGACGCACATTCACAGCTTCCTCCTCTCCACTGTCCTCTTCACTTGACCCGTCCTGGTCTGCAGGCTGGGGCCCTGGTTGATCTCCGTCATCCACAATTAGGGGGATCTGCTTGCGAATAGCCAGATTGTGCAGCATGCAGCAAGCCACTACTATCTGGCACACCTTCTGTGGGGAGTACGCCAGTGCGCCCTCGGTGCGGTCCAGGCATCTGAACCTGGACTTGAGGAGGCCAAAGGTCCGCTCAACCACACGTCTGGTCCTCCCATGTGCCTCATTGTAATGGACATCAGCTGGGGTCAGAGGATGTCGTAATGGGCTGAGCAGCCAGGGCCCATTCGGGTAAGCAGAGTCACCTGGGTGTGAGGGACACAGAGAATCGTTGCTATTCCAACTGGACACAAGACAGCATCGCACAGCCAGCACGCTACACTACTCCACATACTCACCAACAATCCAGCCACGGTCATGTTGCAGATTGGTCATCAGTCGTGGTAGGATGCTGTTGCGCATGATGTGCGCGTCATGTGCCGATCCTGGAAACTTCGCACACACGTGTGATATTACCATGTCCGCAAGGCACACCACTTGCACATTCAGGGAGTGTGTGTGCTTCCGGTTGCGGTAGAGGTGCTCAGTGGCCTGTGGTGCAACAAGGCCAACATGGGTGCAATCTATTGCACCAACGACGTGGGGGATCCGTCCAAGGGCATAGAAATCACCCTTCACTGCCGCCAATTCACGAGCCCTGGGGAATCTGATGTACCTGTTCCTGTACAGCATCATAGCTGACAGTACATCCCTCAGCACCATGCTGAACATGGGCTGGGACATCCCACCTCCACTGCCCACTGTGTGTTGGAATGACCCAGTGGCGAAGAAATGCAGTGCAGCCATCACCTTAGCCGTGGGGGTGAATGCTGTTGGATACACCCTGCGAGGACGGAGGTGGGGTTCCAACAAGGCACATAGGCGATGCAGGGTGGGTCGGTCCAGACGATATTTACGGATGACCTCCACATCCTCCATGTCTGACAGCAATTGGTAGGGGCGATGTATGTTTGGTCTCCGCCTAGGAAAGATGGAAGTGGACACATGTCAAAGCAACACGCCACATGGCATTTTCACATACACATGACAAAAATGACTGACCAAGCAATTGAATCACAGAACAGCTGACAAGTAGGGACAGCACAGCCACAATACACTTACACAGGTCCCCTACCAATAGCAATGGGCAGTGACACACACCATTGCTATGAGCATGCACATGGGGAGTTAGGCCTTAACAACTTGTAAGGCATGCTGATGGAAACAGACTGCATATTCGGTAAGCTGCAACACCACGGCAACATGACTAGCTGCTGTGCATCACACTGCTTCCGAGGCTGGGTGTGTAGGGCACACACCAACAACGCTATGGACACAGGCTGAGCGGCCAAAACAAGTGGGACCTGTGGCACGAGGGGATATGAGACAGTCATTGATGTCCCTACTGCACCCTATGTACAGCACTGTACGGATCACACCTCCAGAAACATTGACAGGTGTACACAATGACAGCTCCATGCCAACACGGCTGTGTGATTGCAAATACACATCACAAGTGAGACACGTAACGTTGCACGTGCCAAGTGGCAGATGTACATAGTGAAAGATGGCATGTGTGTGCATATGCATATCCCATGCTCCCATGCCAATGTGTACATGATGATATGCCAACAGACATGTGGAGGCTGGCCACTGGCCGTCCCTGCCTATGCACACAGCATGTTGTGGCCCCGTCCATTGTGGACCTGCACCCACACACAAATCATGGCCACACCTGCAGATGCATTGCGCACATTAAACTGTGTGGTGCACATGGCATCAGCGGACTGTACCCGCCATGGGCCAGGCCCTTACGGCCAACTCCAATGACCCTCGCGGTTGCACCCTGCGTGTTCCACTATGGAGGTAAGCGTCCCGGGCCAGCTGGGAGCAGGCCATCGTCTGCAATTGAAGCTGGCAGACATGGTACACAAATTGCAGCAGCTTGGACCCACTGAAACTGCCCCAGGGGGCTATGTGAGTGTGTGAGTGAGACCGGCATTACCACAGCTACCTGGGACTGCAGCCTGGCACCCCTCAACAACACCTGCTGCTGCCACCTCTCCACCTACACGTGGATGACGCTGAGGATATGTCCAGGTCCACTCACCAGCGAGGAGCTGGAGATCCTGGATTCCGAGCTCCACGCACACTGCACATGGCTATTCCTTGCGAAAGTTGTGTGTGAGAGACAACTGCAGTGTGTGTGGGAGTGCATGTGGGGGACACACATGTCGTTGATCCGCAGCACTATGAGTCAGAGCCTGTGGTGTTCAAACATGCACTGCTCACCATGCTGACTGCAGGTGGCAGTGGTATGTGAGCTCTCGGGCGCTTTGACATGTCTGTCCCTCCCGAGTGGTGGTACATGGCAACTTCATGTCAGACATCCAGTGACACAGACAATTGGCAATGCAGGTCTCAGTGCACTTGTTGCTCGTGTGAATGTCAGGCTGGGGCCATGCTGCCCTTCTCAGTCCCAGCAGGCCTGGCCTGCACATTGACTGCACAATGCCAGTAGGTGACTAACACAGAATGACTAGTGGGTTACATGTGTCACCTGTTCAGCACTCTCCGGATGAGCGCAAACTCAGCCCTGTACATTGGTCACACCATGCCTCGTGAAAGGGATGTGTGTGTGAGATAGTGCCACTGAATGTGACCACCGTTGCGGGGTGGGCCATGCGCAGGCCGAGTACGTTGGTTGTTGCGCAGTGTTGGTCACAGTGGGTACACCAACACAGATGTGTTGCCTTGTGATCTTTTGCTAGGTCCGCCTGACAATGGACAGTAGATGTGGGCAGACTACACATTGGTCGATGTGCTGTCTATATGCATGTGCCTTCACACCAGGCACAGCTGCCCCTGCACATGTGACCCCTGCTGCCCTCAGTGCTGGGTCTGTTGAGCTGATGCGCCATCTGTGCGTGGGGCAGACAGCTCTCCTCACTTCCGTCATTGCCCATGACATCACTTTGCCGCAGGTGACATGGATCATGGAGGGCCCACATGTACGCGTGGGTGGACTACACAAGACTGTCCAATGGTTATCACCCCCAGTCAGTGCTTCGAATGGGAAGGATGTGGTGCTGGTACTCATTTTAATGTGTAGAGTGGGCGGGGCTAGGTGCGGGGCTACATGCAAGACATGGGAAGTTCATCGGCTCATCTACTAGTTGCAATACACACGAGACACGTCTTTTCATGACCACATCAGGGTCATCCCTTGAACTGACTGGAAGTCAAACAGTCATATTTTACCCTGTCCTCATGGCCTCCCCTCGCTCACCAAAATATGCGTTGGCACCTGGGAAGCCAGCGCATGCACAAGCAGCTCCAAGCTCGCCCCAGAGAGGCCAAGGAGTGTATGTGTGGGTCCAGTTGAACAAGTGGTCTGTCTCGCGGCATAATAAGTGGCGGGACGCCGTCCACCTGCGTGGTGCCCCGACTCGAGACCCGGGCAACATTGACAATGCATGACAGGCTCCGCAGTCCGGATACACCACCTGCAACACACAGAGGCTGTAGCTGCCCTAGCGGCCCAGGCCGCGTCCAACTGGAGCTCATGGACCCACACATTCACTCTTTGGCCTCTCTGGTGCGAGCTTGGAGCTGCTTATGCACGCGCTGGCATCTCTGTTGCAATGGCATGTAACGTGTGTGGGGATATAGGCAATGAGTGAGATGGTGCGAGCCACCTTCCGTGACGTCACTCCTGCTCGTGATGTGTGCGTCCCCCACTACTTCCATTAGACTTGTGCCATACTACTAATTGAGGATGTGTTGCCTGCGTGATGTGTCCAGGAGGAGCGCGCCATGACATCTCACCCACCATGCTCCACTGCCATCCCGTGCCCTGGATTGCCTGTGCAGGTGGACAATGTTGGGGATACACCTGGTCGACAGGGGATGTGAGTGCCTTGGCAAGGGCCTGGCGGACGCACAGCAGTATCCAGCATGTCCACGGAGGGTGGGCTGACGTCTACACCTGATGCAGCATTGATCGTGTGCCCGCCTGTTGTGCACACACGAGTTCACATACATCCCCAGACAGGTGGTCTTTACAAATTCCCAGGAGAGCAGCTATGTACTGTTCCGGAATCCTCCCAACACAGCGTGTTTCAACATTGCATGTGCGCACCTACCCGTCACACCCACCCACCTGAGCCAAGCGTAACTCCCGCTTTACATGACACATGTGTGTCATCCACAGTTGTGCTACTCTCTGAGGGCCGGACCTGCAACTGTCCCGTAGCACACACACAGCACTGATTCGTACTGGCATCCTGTTAGATTGGTAGGCACACTAACCCATCTCCTTCTGAGACAGTGGTGGCTGTGATGGATATTGTGACTGGGCACATGGCTTACTTTCAATGTGTGCATTTGGGAGGTGGTGGTGTGTGGTGTGTGATTGTGGTAGCGTTGGTGTGTATGTGTGTGTCGTGTCCATGTCGACTGCACACATATGTCACCCCGGGACATGGTGGATGTTTGTTACCGTGCTGAGGTCTTTGAATATGATGTGATGGGTGTGTTGTATGTTGCACAGTATGCGGTGTGTGGGTGTGTCCTTGCAGTTCAGGCTGACTCCTACTTGTTATGGGTCAGACGTTGTGTGTGTGCAGGGTGTGTGACTGTCAAGATTGTGTCTAGTCCAATTGTGCATGTCAGCATTTCAGCAGTTCTTGCTCACTGTGCAGTGCTGCCCACCCACTCTGATGTCGTGTGTGTGTTTTGTCAGGCATTGCTGTGGCATGCTTTAGCGTGGCTCCCACTTTTTGTTGCTGAGTGTGTGGTCAGACTGTGTGGGTCATTGTAAACATGTGTAGGACTGTGCTTTGTAGTGAGCAGGCCGTCAGTGTTGATGTGATGATCTTTCGGGCGACTTCAGAGTGTGACAAGTCCTGCTCCACGTGCTGTGGTATTTCCCTGTGGCCACTGTTGCGGCTACTCATTTGCGTTGTCATCCAATGACAGTGGACTACATGGTCATCTCACGACTGCCGTGTACTTCACACAGTCTCATCCTCTCTCATTCGTACTTGTGAAATGAATCAGCAGAGACACATTTTTGCTTCAAGCCATGTATTGGGACTTATGTCCTCTGTGATGCAGTATAGTGGACACTACTGGCAGCGAAATGCATGTGGAGGATGTACTCAGCATGATTACACATAGCATAGGGTGTAGGGGTACATGTCATTAGTTGTTGACTGTGGGATGTGTGCTTCAGAGTTACAACTGCTTAGCCGTTGCTGTGCTAATGTACATTTGCTAATTACTGTGGAGCTGCTAACTTTGACACAGACAGTATACATTTCGCCTACCAGACCGCTTGACATCATGGGCACAGTACATCTCAGTTCCATGTTACAGGTTTGCTGCTATGGTTACTCATACACACGTGCGTGGAGGTGACATCAGGGCATGGGCTTACGTGCATGCAACGGCGTCCCACTTGTTGTTGCAATGTGGTGGCTACTGGACATGACACAGTCACTGGGGTAATGTTGTTGGGGGATGCACTTGTTGTCCATGCAAAAGTCCTGGCACGGAAGTTCAGAGGGAGGTGAGGTGACAGCTCTCACATACTACAGCCGACCGATTACTGTCCACTGACCGGTGCATATGTTCATGGGCGCAGGATACATATTATGGCATAGTTGTACGTGCAGTTATGTCCATGTGGTTGCCATACACAAATCCCATGCCTCTGCCTCCCCCTGTTCATGCAGAGTTACTGGATGTGATGAGGTACAGAGTGCATGTCCCGAAAATATCCGCTGTCATGGCAGTGTAGTTGATGGTGTGGTGTTAGTTGCAGGTTGTGTGGTATAGTTGTTGTACTGGTAACTGCTCAGACCGTGCGGATGCCAGGCATGGGTACGGTGTGGACATCATTGTTCAATTGGGGTGTTGCGTCGGGGCCCGACGAATTGACAGGTTGTCAGGAATGCGATACCTTCCAGCAGGGCTTCCATGGCATTGGTGGTAAACATGGATGCCATCCAATGTAGCGGATGGTGGCTGTCAAGGTGTTGGTCGTAAGTTGTCCCTTGTAGGAGCATGATGGGACATGTTGGATGACATTCGATGAAACTGTGATCCAGAATCCGTCGTGTGGAGGCACAGTGGTCCAATTGCAGTGTGGGTCCGATTGCAGCCACATACGCCATGCCCCCATAGGCTGAACAGACCCTGTCGTGGACGTCCAGGGGGTTGAACAGTTGTACCAGGTCCGCCATTGGACATGCAGGGTTGGAGAGACATAAATCCACAGGATAGTGGAAAGGACACCTCCGACGGTAGAAGACGGGGATGACGCAGCTGAACAATGCGATGCGGTAAGTTAGTCGGTAACTTACGTTCAGCAAGGCCAGATTTTCACATCCCAATATCTGTATCAGGTAATGTTTGTACAGCTTCATCTGTCCGGCGTAGTTAGGTAGGTGTGGTGCAAGTGCCATTTTGCTGATGGGCGATGTGATGGCGTGCTCCGGCTGTCTGTGCAGTCTGCAGAGTGCAACCTCCGACGTTGCTGGGAATTCTGTTATGGTCGTAGGGAGGCAGGGCTTGGGTTATAGTAGCTTGTGCGAAGGACACGGGCCCTCATCCCACATGCTTCTGTGAATGGTCAAGGTCAGTGGTGTCTGACTCCTTCCCGATAACTTGCATGTGAACCACATGGGGGAGTGGTATCATTTCTTTTTCCCTTCGGAATGTTCTTTCATGTTATGCGCTATCTGCCCAGTGGATGGTTCCCTCTGCATGCCTGTGTTGGGCTTTTTTTGGAATAATGACTGTGTTGTCCTGCTTGAATAGTTGAGCTGTGGTTTCGGTGTGGGTATGGTAGGCAATTCAGTGCTATCTCCTCTCCCGTGTGTGGGCGGCACGCTGCGTTTCCGCTATACGTTGGGCCTTGTGTGTGGGTGTTGTAATTGGAGCCACCTGTTGTCGGTCCCCCGGGATCTTTGATGTTACGTATTGCATGTCTTGGTATTGGGTGCAGGGTGGTATCGGTGTTTCTGTGTGGTACTGGCGTACCTTTTGCCGACGGGGTCCATATTCTGCTGGGTGATGTTGCCGCCGCTGTGTGCTTCGCCATGTTTTGCACACAGGGGTGTGTCCTAATTTGGCGTGACATCACTGACATGTTCGGGTCAGTTGTGTGACGTCAGGTTGGCAACAGTGAATTGCCGGTTGGCGACATGACTGTGGCAGGACTGTCACGTGACATGTGCGTTCTGGGTGGGGCTGGTGTGTGTGGTGTTTGGTTGTGACCCTGTGTTGTTTGTGTGCGGCGCATACTTGGCACTGCCGTTGGCCTATGCGTTGTGCGCATGTGTGGCTGCGTCGTCGCCGCTGCGCTGCGGGGTTGTGACGGGGAAGTTAGTTCCTGGTCCCAGGTGGTGTGTCCCCGGTTGTTGCGAGTTGTAACAATTTGCCCAGTGTGACATTTGTGGGTGCAGTGGTGGATGTGTCGCGTCCACGCAGGGGTGTCGGGGGGGAGGCCATGTACAGTTTTACCGCACTTGCACTGTGTGCGGTGTTTGCGTGCCCTTGTTGTGTGTCTGCCTACCTGCGTCTCCGCGGTGCGTTGACTCCTAGGTTCTGCATCAGGTAGAGCATGGGGAGGGCCTGCAGTGCTGGATTCATGCTCGGGGGGTCCGCCTCTTTGGTATCCGTACTGTGCGCTCGGGTTTCCGCCTTGCTTTCACGTGCGGTGTCTCTTAGCCGGGGGAGCTGTTTGGTTGTGGCATCGTAATTTGTACGCCGGGCGGTACGTGTTTCGTCGGGCGGTGTGTCTCCATTGGGCGGCGCCGCTACGTGAACGGGCGCACTTTGATGGCGGACGGCGTCGCTGGCTTACGGGCGGTGTTTGGCTGTCTTTTCACATCCTAATTGGGCGGGCGTGTGGGCTGCGGCGGGCGGACGGTAACTGTTGTTTTTTGCATCCGCCAGCACGGCGGTGGTGCTTCCGCCCGCCATCCTAATGGGCCCCATAGTCACTATTTGTGCAAAACAAATGCAGTGTGTGGTGAAAATACAGGCCGCAGAGAGCAGGCTAGCCTAATTTTGCGCAGCTATTAAAATGTGTACTTGCCAAGATTTTCCATAAAATATACACCAACATTTTTGGACTTTTTAGAATATCTATTACAAGCCCAAGTCACTGGTAATTTCGGATTTGTAATAAATATTGCAGACAGGGGACTTTTAAGAAGTCACCTATTTCCTGCCATAAGCCTCTAGAAGCTCATTTGCATGAGCTTGCAACTTTCACCTAGAAGCTGAATACCCCTTGATGAGGTGTCAACTTGCTCCCAGTCCTGAGACAAAGGCCCTGGGTGTAGGGAACTGTGTTTTTTCTCTGGTGGTAGGACCATCTGAGCTGTGTCCAGGAACCTCATTAAATTCCAAGAGGCTTACCCTTTCACAGGCAAATGTTAGCTGCCACCTAGACTGGGCCCTCTTTTGTCCACCAAGTCAGCCATACACCAGTACCAGTGGGAGAGGAGCTGTCTTCAAACTGGTTTGAAGAGACCACAGAGGAGGCATTACTAATATCCCTGTCCACACATCTCGGGAGGGCACATGACCGCTGCACAGGGGAGAGGGTTTCTGCCATGCTGGTCATAGATAGAGAGGGGCAGTGTGGATTGTTTGCAGTATGGCACACAGGAACTGCTGTAAAAGTCACTAGGGTTACTCATGAGAACTTATTCCCCATTGGCTAGGGAGGGACAGGAGTCAACCCCAACTACAGTGTAGTGACAGGAATAAATGGGGCACCCTGGACAGCCTCTTTGATACACTACTGGACCAGTGGAAAGCACAAGAAGGAGTGCACCTGTCATTGAGACCTGTAAGGATACCTGAAATATAGGTCCTGCTCCCACTTGTACCCAGGACACAGAAGTAGACTCCAAGGGTCATAGAGCTGACCGCCTGTTATGCTAGAGGGATACAACAAGCTGCAAGACACACTTTTCTTGAAGAGCCCAGGTAACCAGTTCCAACTGGATCGTGATCTGTATCCTGCTGATGGCTTCTGCTGGAATGAATCTTGACCCGAAAGTGCTCTTCCTGAGGTGCTTGGCCCCTTAGGTGTGTCAAAGGGATCACTGACAGAATATAGAATGCCAAAATATCGACCTGCCAAAATATCGTGGATAAAATATAGAATGCCAAAATATCGAATTCCTATCTACAAACAGGTAAGTACAAAAATATCGAATCCAAAAAATCGTTGTAAATAATATAGGGGCCCATTAGGATGGCGGGCGGAAGCACTACCGCCGTGCTGGCGGATGCAAAAACCACCAGTTACCCCCCGCATGCCGCAGCCCACACGCCCGCCAAATTACGATGTGAAAAGGCAGCCAAACACCGCCGGCAAGCCAGCGACGCCGTCCGCCATCAAAGTGCGCCCGCTCACGTAGCGGCGCAGCCCAATGGAGACACACCGCCAGACGAAATCACGTACCGCCCGGCGTACAAATTACGATGCCGCAAACAAACAGCTCCCACGGCTAAGAGACACCGCACGTGAAAGTGAGGCGGAAACCCGAACGCCGAGCACAGACACCGAAGAGGCGACCCCCCGAGCATGAATCCAGCACTGCAGGCCCTCCCCATGCTATACCTGATGCACCACCAAGGAGGCAACGCACCGCGGAGACGCAGGTAGGCACACACACAACAAGGGCACGCAAACAGCGCACACAGTGCAAGTGCGGAAAAGGAGGACATGGCACCCCCCCCAACACCCCTGCGTGGACAAGACACATCCACAACTGCACCCACAAATGTCACACAGGGCAAATCGCAACATCTCGCAACTATCTTGGGCACACCACCTGGGACCAGGAACTAACGACCCCGTCACGGCACCGCAGCACAGCGGCGATGACGCAGCCACACATGCGCACAACTCAGCGCCCAACCATAACGCCATGTATGCGTCGCACACAAACAACACAGGGACACAACCAAGCACCACACACACCAGCCACACCCAGAACGCACATGACACGTGACAGGCCTGCCACAGTCATGTCCCCAACGCCCAATTCACGGACAACACCCAACGTCACACAACCGACGCCCACATGTCAGTGAAGTCACGCAACATCAGGACACACCCCTGTGTGACAAACATGGCGAAGCACACAGCGGCGGCAACACCACCCAGCAGAACATGGGCCCCGTCGGGAAGAGGTACGCCAGTACCACACAGAAACACCCATACCACCCTGCACCCATGAACCAGACATACAAAACGGAACACCAAAGAGCCCGGGGACCGACAACAGGTGGACCCAAGAATGACACCCACACACAAGGCCCAACGCATAGCGGAAACACAGCCTGCCGCCCACACACGGGAGAGCAGACAGCACTGAATGACCTTCCATTCCAACTCCGAAACCACAACCCGACTAAACAAGCCGGAGAATACAGCCATTGTCCCAAAAAAAGACCAACACAGGCATGCAGAGGAAACCGACCACAGGGCAGATAGCGCATATCACCTAAGAACATACCGAACAGGAAAGAAAAAAGAAAAAACTCCCCCATGCCGTTCCCATGCAAGTTATCTGGAAGGAGTCACACACCACTGACCTTGAACATTCAGAGAAGCACGTGGGATGAGGGCCCGTGTCCTCCGCACAAGCTAACAGAACACAAGTCCTGCCCCCCTACGACCATCACAGACCTCACAGCAACCTCGGAGCTTGCACACTGCAGACTGCACACACAGCCGGAGCACGCCACCACATCGCCCCGCAGCAAAATGGCACCTTCAACACACCTACCCAACTACGCCAGACAGGTCAAGCTGTACAAACACAACCTGATACAGATAATGGGATGCGAACCCCTATCCCTGCTGAACGTAAGTTACCGACTGACTTACCGCATCGCATTGTTCAGCTGCGTCATACCCGTCTTCTACTGTCGGAGGTGTCCCTTCCACCATCCTGTGGAGTTCTGCCTCTCCAACCCGGCATGTCCAAGGGCGGACCTGCTACCACTATTCCACCCTCTGGACGCACACGACAGGGTCTGTTCAGCCTATGGGGGCATGGCGTATGTGGCGAACATCGGACCCACACTGCAATGGGACCACTGTGCCTCCACACGACGGATCATGGATCACAGCTACATCGAATGTCACCCAGCATGCCCCATCATGCTCCTACAAGGGACAACTTACGAACAACACCGTGACAGCCACCATCCGCTACATTGGCTGGCAAACATGTATACCACCAATGAAATGGAAGCCCTGCAGGAAGCCATCGCATACCTGTCAACCTGTCAATTCGTAGGACCCCGACGCAATCCCCCAATTGAGCCATGATGTCCGACACTGTACCCATGCTTAGCTTCCGCACGGACTGGCCAGTAACCACTACAACAGCCATACCAAACGACCTGCAACTGATACCACACCATCAACGACACTGCCATGACATCGGATGTGTCCGGGACATGCACTCTGTTCCCCATCACATCCTGGAACTCTGCATGTATCTGGGGAGGCAGTGGCATGGGATATGTGTATCGCAACCACATGGACAGAACTGCACGTACAACTATGCCATGACATGGATCCTGCGCCCATGGACATATGCACCGCTCAGTGGAAAGGAATCGCTCGGCTGGAGTATGTGAGAGCTGCACCCCTTCTCCCCCTCCCCGGAAATCCCGTAACAGGACCTTTGCATGGACGACAAGTGCATACAACAACAACACGACCCTAGTGACTGTGACATGTCCAGTAGCCACCATATGGCAACAACAAGTGGGACGCCGTTGCATGCACGTAAGCCCATGCCCTGATGTCAACTCACACGCATGCGTGCATGAGTAACAACAGCAGCACACCTGTCACATGGAACTGAGATGGACTGTGCCCATGATGCCAAGCGGTCTGGTAGGCTAAATGTATACCGTCTGTGTCAAAGTCCGCAGCTCCGCAGCTATTTGCAAATGAACATTAGCACAGCAACGGCCAAGCAGATGTAACTCTGAAGCCCACATCCCACATGCAACAGCTAATCACATGTACCCCTACACCCTTTGCTATGTGTAATCATGCTCAGTATATCCTCCACATGCATTCCGCTGCCAGTAGTGTCCACTATACTGCATCACAGAGGACATAAGTCACAATACATGGTTTGAAGAAAGAAACTGTCTCTGCTGATTCCTTTCACAAGTACGAATGTGAGATGATGAGAGTGTGTGATGTACACGGCAGTCGTGACATGACCATGTAGTCCACTGTCATTGGATGTTAACGCAAATGAGTAGCACAACTGTGGAAGACACACATGTGTCGTGTGAAGCGGGAGTGACGCTTCGCTCAGGTGGGTGGGTGTGACGGGTAGATGCGCACATGCAAAGTTGAAACACGCTGTGTCGGGAGGGGTCCGGAACTGCACATTACCGCTTCCCTGGGCAATGTTAAAGGCCACCTGTCGGGGGGATGTGAACACGTGTGTGCACAGCAGCCGGGCACACGAACAATGCGGTATCAGGCGTACACGTCAGCCCACCCTCTGTGGACAAGCTGGATCCTGTTGTGCGCCCGCCAGGCCCTTGACAAGGCACACACAGCCCCTGTCGACCAGGTGTATCCCCAACATTGTCAACCTGCACAGGCAATCCAGGGCACGGGATGGCAGTGGAGCATGGTGGGGGAGAGGACTCGGCGCGCTTCTCCGGGACACATCACGCAGGCAAAACATCCTCAATGTGTAGCATGGCACAAGTCATATTGGGGGAAGTATTGGGGGGACGCACACATCACGAGCAGGAGTGACGTCACGGAAGGTGGCTCGCACCATCCCACCCATTGCCTACATCTCCACACACGTCACATGCCGTTGCAACAGAGAAGCCAGCGCGTGCGCAAGCACCTCCGAGCCCGCCCCAGTGAGGCAAAAGAGTGAATGTGTGGGTCCATCAGCCCCAGATGGACGCGGCATGGGCCGCTAGGGCAGCTACAGCCTCTGTGTGTCGCAGGTGGTGTATCCGGACTGCGGAGACTGCTATGCATTGTCTATGTTGCCCGGGTCTCGAGTCGGGGCACCACGCAGGTGGACGGCGTCCCGCCACACATCATGCCGTGAGACAGACCACTCGTTCAACTGGACCCACACATACACTCCTTGGCCTCTCCGGGGCGAGCTTGGGGCTGCATCTGCATGCGCTAGCCCCACAGGTGCAAATGCATATTGGGGGGAGCGAGGGGAGGCCATGAGGACAGGGACAAAGACGACTGTATTTCTGTCAGTGAGTTCAAGGAATGACCCTGATGTGGACAGGAAAAGACGTGCCCCGTGTGTATTGCAACTAGTCGCTAATCCAATCACCCTCCCATGTCCTGCATGTAAGCCCGCACCTAGCCCCGCCCACCCGCCACATTGAAATTAGCACCAGCACAACATCATTCACATTCGAAGCACTGACTGGGGGTGACAACCATTGGACAAACTTGTTGAGGCCACCCACGCGTACATGTGGGCCCTCCATGATCCATGTCACCTGCGGCAAAGTGATGACATGCGCAATGACGGAAGTGAGGTGAGCTGTCCGCCCCACGCACAGATGGTGCATCAGCTCCACAGACCCAGCAGCGAGTGCAGCAGGGGTCACATGTGCAGGGGCAGCTGTGCCTGGTGTGAAGGCACATTCAAATTGACAGCACATCGACCAATGTGTAGTCTGCCCACATCTACAGTCCATTATCATGCGGACACAGAAAATGAATATAGGGCAACACACCTGTGTGGGTGCACCCACTGTGACCAACACTGCGCAATCATCGACGTACTCGCCCTGTGCATGGCCCACCACGCAACGGAGGTCACATTCAGTGCCACCATCCCACACACACATCCCTATCACGAGACATGGTGTGTCCAATAGTCAGTACTGAGTTAGCGCCCATCTGGAGGGTCCTGAACAGGAGACACATGCAACCCACTAGGCAGTCAGTGCTGTCACCTACTGTCACCATTGTGCAGTCAATGTGCAGGCCAGGCCTGCTGGGACTGAGAGGGGGCAGCATGGCCCAGCCTGACATTCACATGAGCAACAAGTGCACTGAGACCTGCATTGGCAGTTGCAGACGTTGGCCTGCTCCCAGCTGGCCCGGGACGCCTACCTCCATAGTGGAACACGCAGGGTGCAACCGCGAGGGTCATCGGAGTTGGCCGTAATGGCCTGGCCCATGTTGGTGACAGTCCGCTGATGCCATGTGCACCACACAGTATGATGTGCGCACTGCATCTGCAGGTGTGGCCATGATGTGCGTGTGGGTGCAGGTGCACAATGGACGGGGCCACAACATGCCGTGTGCATAGGCAGGGACGGCCAGTGGCCGGCCCCCACATGTCTGTTAGCATGTCATCATCTGCACATTGGCATGGGTGCATGGTATACGCATATGCACACGCATGTCATCTCTCACTATGTACATCTGCCACTTGGCACGTGCAAGGTTACGTGTCACATGTGATGTGTATTTGCAAGCACACAGCCGTGTTGGCATGGGGCTATCAATGTGTACACCTGTCAATGCTTCTGGAGGTGTGATCCGTACAGTGCTGCACATTGGGTGCAGTGGTGACACCAATGACTGTCTCATATCCCCTCGTGCCACAGGTCCCACTTGTCTTGGCCGCTCAGCCTGTGCCCACATCGTCGTTGGTGTGTGCCATACTCATCCAGCCTCGGAAGCAGTGTGATGCACAGCAGCCAGTCATGTTGCCGTGGTGTTGCCGCTTGCCGAATATGCAGTCAGTCCCCATCAGCACGCCTCACAGGTCATTGAGGCCTGGATCCCCATGTGCATGCACATAGCAATGGTTTGTGTCACTGCCCATTGCTATTGGTGGGAGACCTGTGTAAGTGTATTGTGGCTGTGCTGTCCCTGCATGACAGCTGTTCTGTGACTCATGTTCTTGCTCTGTCATATCAGTGATGTGTATGTGAAAATGCCATGTGGCGTGTTGCTTTGACATGTGTCCACTTCCATCTTTCCTAGGCGGAGACCAAACATTTACCGCCCTTACCAATTGTTGGCGGACATGGAGGATTCTGAGGTCATCCGGAAATTTCGTCTGGACCGACCAACCCTGCATCGACTATGTGCCATGTTGGAACCCCACCTCCGTCCTCGCAGGGTGTATCCGACAGCATTCACCCCCACGGCTAAGGTGATGGCTGCACTGCATTTTTTCGCCACTGGGTCATTCCAGCACACAGTGGGCAGTGGAGGTGGGATGTCCCAGCCCATGTTCAGCATGGTGCTGAGGGATGTACTGGCAGCCATGATGCTGTACAGGAACAGGTACATCCGATTCCCCAGGGCACGTGAGTTGGCGGCAGTGAAGGGTGCATTCTATGCCCTTGGACGGATCCCACACGTCGTTGGTGCCATAGATTGCACCCATGTTGGCCTTGTCCCACCACAGGCCACTGAGCAGCTCTTCCGCAACCGGAAGCACACGCACTCCCTGAATGTGCAAGTGGTGTGCCTTGCGGACATGGTCATTTCCCACGTGTGTGCAAAGTTCCCAGGCTCGGCCCATGACGCGCACATCATGCGCAACAGCATATTACCATGACTGATGACCAATCTGCAACAGGACCGTGGCTGGATTGTCGGTGAGTATGTGGAGTTGTGTAGCGTGCTGGCTTAAGGATGCTGTCTACTGTCCTGTTTGAATTGCAACGGTTCTCTGTGTCCCTCACGCCCAGGTGACTCGGCTTACCCGAATGGGCCCTGGCTGCTCAGTCCATTACGAAATCCTCGGAGCCCAGCAGATGACCGCTACAATGAGGCACATGGGAGGACCAGACGTGTGGTCGAGCGTACCTTTGGCCTCCTCAAGTCCAGGTTCAGATGCCTGGACCGCACCGGGGGTGCGCTGGCGTACTCCCCACAGAAGGTGTGCCAGATAGTGGTGGCTTGCTGCATGCTGCACAATCTGGCCATTCGAAAGCAGATCCCCCTAATTGTGGATGACGGAGATCAACCAGGGCCCCAGCCTGCACACCAGGACAGCTCCAGTGAAGAGGACAGTGGAGAGGATGAAGCTGTGAATGTGCGTCAGCAGCTCATCGCCCGCTACTTCACTTGACGGTGAGTGACCATGTACGACGGCTGATGTAGCTGTAGTTGTGCAGGTGTATGTGTGCTCTGTTACTGGGGCCTTTTGTTCACTGAGTGCTGTGTGTCAATGGTCCATGTCCAGGTTGGTATGCCACTGTCAGTGGCTGTAGCATTGTGCCCTGTTGCTCTCTGAGATGTGTGTGCATTGCTTGTAGTTGATGACAAGTACTGTGTGATGAGTGTGTGACACACTCATTGAATGTACTCTTGTTCTGTTTTTCACCCCTAGGTCCCTGCAGCCTCTCCTGTCCCATCGACATGCCACACAGCAGATGCATTTCTGCTCATGGTGGCGATTGCACATCGTGGAATAAACCCAGGACACATTAAGCCGATTGTGATCAAGGTGTATTTATTAACAGCGGTGACATGTGATTGTGTGCAAGGTGATGACAAATGTGGTGCATGCTGTGACAATGAGTTGACGGTCATGGCTGCGTGATGGTCAAGGTGTACCCATGGAGTTCTATGTCCACAGTCCAACAGACACATGCCATTCACATGGCAGTGTGGGGTAGGATCGTATTACAAGTCAATGCAGTAGGTGGTCAAGGTGGCTGGCTGACTCACTGGCGTTTGGTGCGGGCGAAGTCCTCTCTGGACACCTGTTTCCTCTTCGGATGGCCCCTTCCACGTTTGGTAGGGGGGTGTTGATGTTCCGCTGGTGGTGGTTGAGGAGTGCTCACTCGCTGTGGACGCAGGGGAACGCGATGCTGCACGAACCTGCGCCACAGCAGGTGGTGGCGGAGGTGGTGTTGCTGGCCTTGCTTGTGCCCTCCCCCCACCACCAGCTGGCCCATGAGGGCCGCGATTTGGGCCATATGGGCGTCCATGGACCTCAACACCGCAAGGACCTCCCGCGTGTCGCTTGCCGACCTGGCCCATTCGCCTTGGGCCTCTTCATAGGCCCCAAGGACTCTGTTGATTGGTGGCAGGGCTTGGCTCCCAGGCACAGTTGGCGTTGGCCTGGCCCTGCTCCTCCTACCAGTACTGCTGCCACCGACCTACCCACTAGCCACATTGCTCACCACGGTCCTCGCTGTGGCTCCCAGGGTGGACCCAGTCGGCCGGACCACCACTTGCGCTGGGGCTGGGGCCAGTGATGACGTGGTGGTGGTCGTGGCGGTGGTGGTGGTTGAGGCAGTGGGAGTGGCCGCAACGACCGTGGGAGTGGCCGCCACAACAGTGGTAGTGGCCGCTACGACAGTGGCAGCAGGGGGCTGTGAGTGGTCATCAGCCCTGGATGATGGGTTGGTGGGTAGGAGGGTGCCTGGGGTGCGGTTGGGCCCTGCCACACCAGATGGGCCTGCTGGGTGGTCCGTGTCCGAAGAGGAGGACAGATCCTCCACATCCGTGAGTCCTTGTTGGGGGCTTGCAGGCTGGCTGTGCTGGCTGCTGTCTCCATCTCCAGCATCCAGCAGTTCGTCACCTGTGGGGGGAATGAGAAATGTTATTGTGTTGCACCTGACAAAGTATGTATAGGTTGTCTGACATCCACAGTTCGTGCAAGTCGTGCACAGGTTTCCCGGAGCCGTGTGTGTGGCTGTGCTATTTGTTGTTGTTTGGGCATGCCAATGGGACTGTGTGCTGTGGACATGTGGCATGGGACGGATTGGCAATGCCGATGGGTGTGTTGCTGTGCTCCTACTTCTTGTGGCTCTGGTGTATGCGGACTCCAGACCCATCGTGGAGGTTGGTTTGTACTATGCTCTTGGGGTTCAAATGTAACGCTTAGAAACGCAGATGGCAAAATGGGGGTCAGCCCCCTGAAACGCATTTGAGATGAACTATGCTTTTGGGGTACATACTGTGAGCCATGGGTGCAGAACGTGACATGTGTTGTGGCAACATGTCAGTGCATGGTCTGAGGTGTGTGTATGTCTGACATACCCTGCATATTTGCTGTCTGTTGTGATTTCTGGCCATGTAATTGGACGCATTGTTATGAGTGAGTGATGGTTGTGTGCCACACGACGTATTGCAGATGGTCCAATTCCTTGGTGTGCGTGCTGCCCTGTGCCATGTGCATCAATGCAGTGCTCGGGGGGGTGTGGCCCATGTTATGTGTGTTGTTGCTCACAGTGTGACGTGCGCTTCATTCACTTCTGGCACATGATTTGTCATGGGCATGTTTCTTTGCGTGACTACTGTATGTGGACCAGTTGTTCGGATGACATACCTTTCATGTGACTGGGGCTGACGGATGAGATGGATGGTATGTTGTATGTGCATTGTGTGTCTGTGTGTTTGATGGGTCCAGTGGTGTTCGTGTGCATTTATGTTGTTCCACGCTGTTGCGTCTAGTGTGGTATGTCTTACATGGGCGTAGTTGTGGGATGTGTGGTTGACAGGCAGTAGGGGCTACATGGACAGGACTTCGATGGTGTTGCAGTTGTGTGTGATGGGTTGCACTGTGCCTGCCGTGTGGTTCTGTAATCAGTGTGACTTGTGCATGCAGACGTGGCTCCTTGGGTGTTGCTGTGTCTGTGATGGGTCATGTGGGGTGTGACTCTGTGGTTCATGTCCGTGTGCACATTGTTCACATGGTTGTGACAGGGAGCAGTGCTGCGTGTTCCTCTGCTACTTGACATGTCCCATGTGTTAGTCGTAATTCAGTCCTCATGCCTCCAGTCACCCCACCCTGTCCAGTTTCCCACCTACAGGTTGTTTTTGAGCGTGCACTGGACTGGATGCCACATGGTTATGGGCGGGGGGGTGCTCCATGTTGCAGGTCTGTGGGGGTGGGGGCGGTGTTATGGGTCGTGGTGATGGCTGGACACCCACTGACACCGTTTGTCCTGGGGCGGGATGTCCACCTGTCGGCTGCCGGTGTGCACTGCAGTGGCTGCTACGTGGGTGTGGGGTGTGGGCTGTGCTCCTCCTTGCTGTGCTGTGGGACTAGGGGCCTGGTGTGTGTTGTACTTCAGCTGTCCCCCCTCCCACCCACTGCCTTTGTGTTGCGGCTACTTACCTGTTACTTGTCAGTTGGTGCAGCTACGGCTGTCACATGGGTGTGGGGGGTGCTCGTTGTGGCGCTTCTGGAGTACTAGGTGACCTGTTGGTAGTTACGTGGCTGGCTGGGTGTACACATGCCCCCATGGTTTTGTTAGTTGATATGTTTGGGCTGTGTGTGTGGTGGTGCCTGTTGCATGTGTGAGTGATGTGTTGTGTATTGTGTACTGGACATGGGGGTGTTTGTCCCTCGGAGCTATGGCATGGTGGTAGTGCATGTGAGTACATAGCGGTGTGCTGGTATACATTTGTTTGTACTTACCAGCCTCCACTCCCCCTGGTAATCCGGTGAGGATCTCCGGATGGATGATGACTCGCACCTTCTCCTCCCACGCTTTGAAGGTCTTGTAATGCGCGGGATTCCCTCCGCCAGTCGTGGCAGCCAGCTCTCGATTTTTGCTCTCCTTCTTCTTGACCAGGCTTTTGATGTCGTTCCACCGTTTGTTTATCTCTCCTCTGTTTCTGGGTACGGTCCCGACTGCATTGACCTGGTCTACAATTCTGTTCCACATTCTGTTTCTGGTGGCTAGTGGTGTGTGCTGGACCTGGTTGCCATAGATTTGTGTGTGCACCTTGACGATCTCGTCGACCATGACCGTCAGCTCAGTGGAAGTGAACTTGGGCATTCTGTGTGATGCCATGGTGTTTGTGGTGCTGGTGCGGTGTGTGATGTGTGATGTGCAGGGGGTTTGTGGTGCCGGTGTTTGGTGGTGGTGGTGGTGGTGGGTGTGATGTGTGCGTATCTGTGGTGTGCTGCTGTCCTTGCTGTGTCACTGTGTCCTCTCCTCTCTGCTTTGCAATGTTGCAAGGGGTTATGGTCTGAGGAGGGGCTGCTTTTGTTCTTACCTATGTGGGTGTGTCCTGATGGTCTGTTGTTTTCAGGTGTGTTGTGGCTGGTGTTCTGTGCTTTGTAGTTTATTTGTTTGTCCAGGGGTGGTGTGTTTTCGGGATGTGTACTGTGTCTGTGTATTTGTGCGTGAGTTGCTGTGTGGACTTGTTTGCCATGTTGTGTGTGTTTGTTTGAGTCCGCGGCTGTTTCTGTGCAGGGACGTGGCCGCCATGGCTTCTGCCGTGTCCATTTTCTTCAGTGTTGTTTACGCTGGCGGGCGGTGTATTTGTTGTTTTTCCGCGCTCATGTCGGTGCGATCGTAATTTCACGTGCGGTGTCTCGACCGTGAGGGCGGGCGGTTTTATGTTGTCGTGCGTCTTTCCGTCCGTGGCGGGCGGTTTGACTCCGACTCGGGCAAGGGCGGGCGGTATTTTGTGTGTTTTTTCAGCCGCTGGCGGTTTTCGGTTCGAGGCATCATGATTGCTGGGTCGGTATTCAGACGGTGTAGGCGGGCGGATTTTTGCCGCTTTCATGGGTGGCGGATTTTTTTACGCCCGGTATCGTAATGGGCCTTATAGTTTGTTAAAATATCGAATTTTTTAAATGTCTTAAAATTAATGTAAAATTAATGAAATAATAAATATAATTAACTAAAACATACTTAAAAATACTTAAATAACCTTAAAATTAATAAATAATTAATGTAAGTTATAAAAAAATAAACATACATTTTTATTTTTTAATACATTTATATATTAACTTAATATTAATAAAAAATATTCAATATTTTTAGCGTACGATAGCGGGAGGGTAAAATTTACTATTATCACTCCAGAGAGTGCAACAGTAAGGAAAGCGTTGGATAGCGTAGGGGTAAAAATTACTATTTCCACTCCAGTGAGTGCAACAGTAGGGAAAGCGTTGGATAGCGTAGGGGTAAAAATTACTATTCCCACTCCAGAGAGTGCAACAGTAAGGAAAGCGTTGGATAGCGGAGGGGTAAAAATTACTATTCCCACTCCAGTGAGTGCAACAGTAGGGAAAGCGTTGGATAGCGTAGGGGTAAAAATTACTTTTCCCACTCCAGAGAGTGCAACAGTAGGGAAAGCGTTGGATAACGGGAGGGTAAAAATTACTATTCCCACTCCAGTGAGTGCAACAGTAGGGAAAGCGTTGGATAGCGGGAGGGTAAAAATTACTATTCCCACTCCAGTGAGTGCAACAGTAGGGAAAGCATTGGATAGCGTAGTGGTAAAAATGACTATTCCCACTCCAGAGAGTGCAACAGTAGGGAAAACGTTGGATAGCGTAGGGGTAAAAATTACTATTCCCACTCCAGTGAGTGCAACAGTAGGGAAAGCATTGGATAGCGTAGGGGTAAAAATTACTATTTCCACTCCAGTGAGTGCAACAGTAGGGAAAGCGTTTGATAGCGAAGGGGTAAAAATTACTATTCCCACTCCAGTGAGTGCAACAGTAGGGAAAGTAATGATTTAATATTTAAATAAAAATAAATTAATTATCAATACCAATAAAAAATTTATTAAAATTAATTACCAATTACCAATTACAAAATATTTAATAATTAATTAATTATAAATACCAATAAATATTATTTATTAAAAATTAATTACCTATTAATAATTAACAACCAATTAATTTTCAATACCAAAAATGTAACAAGTAATAAAAAAATTACCAATTAATATTTAATTAACAATAAATTAATTATCAATACACAAAAATAATTTCATTAATTACTTAATTACAATTAAATTACTTCCCACCCTATTCCCCTATAAACCCACAACCCGCTCCGAATAATAAATTAATACAATTAACATAATTATCAATTTATCAATTAATAAAAATTAATTACCAATTAATAAAAATTAATTACCAATTAATAATTAATTAACAATAAATTAATTATCAATACAAATAAATTAAAATAAATATTTACTTAATTACAATTAAAATACTTCCCACCCTATTCCCCTATAATCCCACAACTCGCTACAGAACTAAAACGCAAAATTAAATTAAAAATAATTAATAATTCCTAAAAATTAATATTTAATTTACTATAATTAAATTACTTCCCACCCTATTCCCCTATAAACCCACAACCCGCTACGGAATTAAATTACGCAAAAATTAAATAACATAAAATTCATTACTTTAAAAAAATTAAACATACATTACAAAAATAATATACACTTTTAACACATATACTAACATAGAAAACACTTTAAAAATTCGATATTATTAAAAATTCGATATATTTTAATGCCTATATTATGTTCTTCGATATTTTGACAGTCGATATTACTTACCTGCATTTCGATATTTTTAACCACTATATTATGTCCATTCGATATTATGTCCATTCTATATTTTGACATCGATATTCTGTCCATTCTATATATTTTTTTCGATATTTTGTCTAGTTACCATGTCAAAGGGTACTCCTCCTGACATCCTGAAGAACCTGGGACTTAGAAACCTTTTGGCTTGAAAGACATCTGGAGGACCAGGACAACCCTGACAAGTCCATCTGACGAAGGTAAATTGCTCCTGTCCCAAAGATACAGAGTGCTCCCGCTTGAGGTTTTTCTGCCACAAAAAATCAATTCTAGTGGGATGTTGCAGAGACTGTATCTGGCCTTGTACAGCCCTATTAGTCTACAGCTTGCAGCCTTGCCCCACTGCAGGAATCAGAGCTCTAAAACGTAAAATAGTTCACTGGGCAAAGGTGTCAAAAGTACCCAGATGGTAAAGGACCTTCACTGAGTGCAAATGTTTAATTTCTCCAGCTCGGACCTTTCTGCTAAAAGTCAACAGGTTCACCGGGACCTTGTCTGATGACTTTCTAGCCTTGTGAAGCTCTTCTTGTCCACAGCCTATTGCCTTGCCTCGCTAAGGATTTTTGACTTCCATTTCAGAGACTAAGGGGCCGATTCCGATTCGGGCCGGAAATCTCTCCGACCGAGCCGGATCCGGAGAGATTTCCGACCGAGCCGGACTCCCGCAGTCCGACCGAGCGAGTACGATGCGGCCGTATGCTGCCCGACTCGATTCGGTCGGACTCTCATTGAAGTCAATGGGAGCCGGTCGTACAACGCGTACACGGGCTCCCATTGACTGAATGGGTACATCGCGAACAGGGGGGCCCCCTACAGTGGGTATGCGTTGGTGTGACTCGCACCGTACATGCATGTTTAGGGGGGACCCTTGGGTCCCCCCTGTGTGTGACTCGTGCGGCTACGCATTTAGGGGGGTCCGACACGGACCCCCGAAGTCCGGCTCCGACAGCTCTTTGGAGCCGGACGCTACAAGTCGGTCGGGCTGTTCGAAGCGCGCATCGTACTTGCTCGGTCGGGAAACGTCTCCATTGCGTGGTGCGAGCTGTGTCCGTACGAGTCGGTCGGAGCGGTTCAGACCCGGGAACGAGTCGGTCGGCGATTTCGCGTGCGCTCGCATCGTACTTGCTCGCTGGGACGACTGTACGAATCGGTCGGGAAAAAGGCCTCCGAATCGGATCCGGTAAAGCCGAATCCGATTCGGAGCCCTACCGGCCGAGATCGGAATCGGCCCCTAAGTCAGAAGGTAAATCTTCTGACCGGGATGACCTGGTTAATGTATCCGGCCCGCCCTTCATTGTGGTTGGCCTTATATTGTGCCTAAGTACCAGTCAAACACATTCAGAGGATTGTGGTTGATGTTTCACACTTTTGGGTGCTATTTCCATTTAAAACTTTAAAAATTCATATCTCCAGTTCCCCTTATTAGATTTTTGTCGTTTTGGTGCTATTTTGTACATTGATTTATCCTCTATTTTAATAAGTTCATTTATGTTTATTGTTTTGTGTTTTCAACTTTTTAACTGTTTTGGTACTTCTAAATGCTTTACATAGTTTCTTAAGTTAAGCCTGTCTGTTCTGTGCAATAGCTACGAGGGTTATGCTCAGGTTTAAATTACTGAAACCTTTACTGGACCTAACAAGAATAGTGATATTATTGCTTATGGTAGACTACTGTCCACGCCAACTAATAATCGACTTTCTCACGGTCCCTCAAAAATTAATAAAGAGACAGCTATGGTGTAATGTTCAATTTAAAAAAAACGAGAACGATGGATATAATTCTGAGGAAAGAACCAATTTAATATCTCCATTGTCTCTAATAAATATGGGACAGACACAACAATTGCACACATTAATGGTACAAGATAACCACATGCTTATGGGTTCTCCATGGTTTTTGCATAACAATTTTTCAGAAGATCTAGTACATAAATTAGTTAAGAAAATGTTGCAATTGAAGAAATGTGCATTCAGTCAAATTTTCTATGTAAGTCCAGTTTTTAAGCAACCTATTTTGGTGTGAACATAGTGAAAGGTTACAAGACCTGTGAAAAACTGGTGATCTATGAACATGTATATTTTATCAACTCAGCAAGTTGGACAGAATGGGCTATCTGTTGAGGAATATGTTGAATCCTCAGGACTGCTTGGCAAGGTTGCATCTAAATGAAGTTTATTTTTAAATTTCAAATTATTCACATCTCAAAATGTGTCTACAGTTCACCTAGGTGCACACAAAACAGTCTTCCCATTGGTCTGCCAAATGACCTTTGCTACTTTTCAAAGGATTTTCATCCTACGGAGACATATGTGCAGAGCTGAGCCTTACAGACGTCCACTTATCAATTCTTAACACTATTTTACAACATGTTAGGGATTTGTCTAAACACTTCTGCTTTGCCACTTGTTGTCATTGTTCTTTATCAGAACGGTTTTTAAAAATATATTAAATAACGTTTGAATTCCTTACACATTTCCATTCATTTGTATTATTTTTGAATAAGTAATAATGTTCTTTTCTTTACCGCTTGGGTTGGGAGCTTAAGCTTCTAATTTCTCCTTATGTTTTGTGGTTCATTATGCTGTTACACCAAATACTCTATACATTCTGTGTGAAGTATAGCCTTGATACTAAGGCAAACTTATCAAAGTTGATAGGGAAAACAAGATAACCCTTTGAGACCCTGGTATTGAGGTTGACACCCCATAAATGAGGTTGTGGGGAGCTCCTTCACAGTTCACATTAAGACTGTGACCTCCTGTAGCCTGCGAGACAGTTTCTTTATATGTGCACCTGTCTTGTTTCTACATTGGTCAAGTGTACCCCTGTTCTTAAATATGAAATGTGGGCTCCAGAAACACACAGAAGCAGTGTCTCCTCTGTAAAATATCTGGGTGATGGGAAGCTCCTGCTGATGCTTGAAGCCGCTTGACCTTTTATATCTTTACTTTGCCCTAGCTCAACTTATTTTTCTACAATAAGTAATGTTGTGTTTATTTTCATATTAGTTATTCCTATTGTCACTTTTGACTTGCAGGTCTTGATGTAAAATGATCATGTTAGTCCCATCAATTGTAGTGAGCAGCCGCGGTCTGTGCAGGTAACAGGGGTGGGGCGGTGGGGCCGTGTAAGGGGGGATTTCGAGGGACGATGCGGAGGAAAAATTCAATATTTATTTAATTTTTCCTTGGCATCGTCCCTCGAAATCCCCCCTTACCGGGCCCCACCGCCCCACCGCTGTTACCTGCACTGACAGCGGCAGGCAGTGAGCAAAACGCTTCCAACGCTAACGCTCTTTATTAGAAACACTCATAATTGCACATGGAAGGTACATAAATCAATAATTTCATACTACCATTATTGACCGAAGTATGTACTTCAAAGAAAACCATGACATATTCTCTAATGTAGATCATCTACTCCTTCCAGTTGTTTCCCTATCCTGTATGCTTTCCAGCTTTCCCTTCATGCAGCTACCAACAAATTTTCTACCAACTCTCTCACTGTTCACTCCAGCAGATATGTATTACCCAATGACAGGATGTCAACGTTTTTTTTCGATTCCCTTACTTATTAAGTGATTTCTATTGTTCATATTCAACGTCAATGCTAATAATCTGTATTTATTGGAGGATTGGGGTGTTTCTGCCTCGTCATGAACTTTTTCATATAAGGAGGGAATAACATTACAGATAACTGTGCTGTCTTGTCTTCCAAATAGTCTCACTTTTGTTAAGAGGTCAATAAATTCTCAAGTTGTCTTCCCCAACTTCAACAGCAACATAAGACCAACACGTTATGATTGTTGATCACATTGCCAGTCTGTTGCTGAGAGATGGCTTCCGCCTGCCATTTGAAACATTTGCTCTTAGTGCATGTGGCAAATAGATGACAGTTTATCTGGTATGCAATATAATATTTAATTTGTGAACGTTTGGCTCTTTCTAAGATTTTCAGGGCAAACAGCCTGATCAAAGAAGGCAAATATCTGCCCTTAATCCTCAGAAAAAATATCTACCCCAATTTCCATACGCATTCTATCTAATTGTGCATCAGTTTCTTAATTTTATAATTTGATTGCGTAGCAGAAATGTCACATTGATAATGAGTTAATTTACACCTGCAAACGTAATATAGAGGTGGGGTTCTATCCCTATTTTCCTTCTATTATATAAAAAAACATTGGGGCCTATTAGCAATAACCGGCGATAATTATCGCTAAGCGCAGTTAGCGCTAGGATAATTATCGCCGGCTATCGCAGGTTTCTATCGCAGAGATAGCGTGCTATCAGCAACGCTTATCTCCAAAGCGATAGAAACCCTGGAGAACAGTGTGAATATTGCTTGAAAACAAGCGATATTCGCACTGTGACCAGTGTTAGATTGGTAATAGGGCGAGGGGGATTTAGCCATGTAATCCACCTCCCATTGGATTACATGGCTAAGTCAGGTTTGGACCAGCCGTTAACAAACAAGCGCTAAACGTGTTTAGCGCTGGTTCGTTAATCACCTCCCCTGCCTCGCTAATAGGCGATAGCGACCTTAGCAACTGTTTCCAGTCGCTTTTAGGTTGGGAACGCCTACTTTGCATGCCATTAGCGATAAATATCGCTGGCATGCAAATCGGCACCCAACCCGGTCGCTATCGCTTTAAAGCTGTCGCTAACAGCAGTTAGCGACAGCTTGCTAATAGGGTGATTGAATTATCGCCGCTTTAGCGGGAAAAAGTTCCGCTAAAGCGGCGATAATCACGTTGCTAATATGCCCCTGTATTTTACCACAGCATAAAAAATATGATCTTGGGGTTTTTGAAAAACAGTTGCAATTCAGGAGGGATAGCATGCATTGTAAATAAATACACAAATAAAAAACAAACAAATAAATAAATGAAATGGTTATCCTTATGCATTTGAAGCACGAAACGCAAAATTCAGAAGAAGACTGACGTTTTGGGCAAGCCTGAGACTTCTGACAGCTACTACTTCAGTTGTATGGATGAACAAGGTAAGCCTGCGCTGAAACAGAGCTCTAAGAGTCTGTGCACATGCTGATACTCTAGTGGCACCTGATGAACATCCCCCACCCCGTCCCTCAGGAACCATGTGGAACCTAGGCCAATCATGATTTTATTTATTTTATTTATTTAAAAGGTTATATATAGCGCTGGCTCCACCCAGGGGTATCAGAGCGCTTTACATAAGTATGAAGATAGAACAGGAATAAAAACAATTGTTCCAAATGCAGCATTCAGACAGGGTAAATTAAAGAGAATACATTGAATAATATAGGTTGCAATGATAAATAGGTAAAGAAGGAGCTATTTGCAAAGCAAAAAGTGGCAAAGGAAATTACAAATTTTATACAGTAACAAGAGGTAAGCTCAGTAGTCTGCGTATAGCGGGTAGGTTAGGCGTGAAAAAGAGGGGGGGTAAAAGTAGGATGAGGCAGGGGAGGAGGAGGAGAAGGTGGAGAGGGGGTGAGGAAGAGGATGGGTAAGAAAGGTCGAGGGAGGTGACGGGGGTAGATAGGGGGGCGGGAGAGGGAAAGGAGTATAGCAAGTGGGATTAGAGAAGGATTATGGACCCCAATATTTGTTAAGCAGGTGAAGTGTGAGGTCTTTTTTGCAACTGACTTAAGAGAGGTTACATCGCAGGCCTTTAGGGAGGGCATTCCAGATGTTAGGGGCTTTACCAGAGAAGGAGCGAGATTGAGAAGCTTTCTTTTTTAGCAGAGGGGGGACGAGGAGGAAAGAGTTGGTGCTTCTCATCGGTCGGCAGCAGCCAGCTTTATTGAGTTTGCTTGAGAGGTAGATCGGGGTCTTTTGATGAAGGGATTTGTGCGTAATGCAGGCAATTTTGAAGGAGGATCTGCCTTCAACAGGAAGCCATTTAAGGGCTTTGAGGGCGGGGGAGATGTGATCAAAATGTTTGCAGTCAGTTATAAGCCTGGCTGCAAGGTTGAGAACAGATTTGAGAGGGGCAAGGTGAACTTTGGGGGTTCCGGAGAGGATAGCGTTACCATAGTCGATTTACGAGAGGACTAGAGATTGGACAACCGATTTGAAATCTTCAGCTAGAATGAAGGGTTTAATTTTTTGGAGATGACGGAGCGTGAAAAGTGCTCCCTTAGCCGAATTTTTTATATGGGAATTGAGAGTTAGCTTGTTGTCAATGGTTATACCCAGAGATTTAACTGATTTGGATAAGGAGAGCGAACAGTTGAGGGCATTGAGGTCAGAGATCCATGCTTGGATGGGGAGTGGGTTGTTTTTACGGGAGAAAAGAATGATTTCCGTTTTATTAGGGTTGAGTTTGAGATGATTGGAGTGGAACCAGGATTGGATCTTAGTTAAGGCGTTGTTAAGGTGCAGGACATCAGAGTGGGATTTAATTTTATAGTACAGTTGGGTGTCATCAGCATAGAGGTGGTAGTTGATTCCGGCTTGTTTAAGTATGATGGTAAGGGATTCCATAAAGAGGTTGAAGAGAGCTGGAGAGAGAATAGATCCTTGGGGGACACCAAGGGAGACATGTGTGGGGTTAGAGAGGCAGTCTTGGATTTTGATTTGCTGAGTTCTATGTCGGAAGTAGGAGGCGAACCAATTAAGGACCGGGCCATTTAGGCCGAAACGACATTTGAGTGCGTTAAGTAAGGTAGAATGGTTGACTGTATCAAATGCAGCAGTGAGGTCAAGGAGAATGAGTGGACAAGTCTCACCATTATCCAGGGCATGGTGGATATCGTCAACTATATTTATCAATGCAGTTTCAGTGCTGCAGCCTTTACGGAAGCCGGATTGCAAAGGGTCAAGAAGGTTGAAAGTGTCAATGTGTTTATCTAGTTGGAGTAGGGCACATTTTTCAAGGGCTTTGGAAAGAAGGGGGAGGTTAGAGATAGGGTGGAGGTTGTTAGGGTCATTAGGGTCAGCTTTAGGATCTTTAAGAAAAGGAGTGATTTGTCCGAGTTGGAGGGAGACGGGGACACACCCTAAGGTAAGGGAGGAGTTGATGATATTGGTCCAGTATGGGACTATGACGTGCTTTAGATCTTGGACAAGGTTATACGGGAGAGGGTCTTTAGTGTGAGAGGATGTTTTTAATTTAGACAAGATGTTAAAGACTTCGAGTTCGGAAACAGGGTGGAAATTGTGCCAGGAGGCATTGTTTTTAAGCTGTTCTGATCCTGCTTAAAATATGCAGAGTGTGGCATTGTGGTCGATGCTGCCCAGCAACCTGTAAAATAGATATCATTCAAGAACTATAATTGCTTTCTCAGTTGTTAGGGTCTCTGTTGTAGTGTGTTGTGAGACACACCAATGTATTGGGGGTTAGGGCAATTCACACACAAACCCATTTCATCCGTGAGGTGGAGGGTGGCACTGTGGAAGATTGAATAAAGGTTCAGTTTGGCTCCGTCTCAGGCGAGCCTGTTGTAGGGCACTGCAGCTCCTGATCTCCTCTCCAGTTAGTCTTGCACACTGTTGGCATGCGCAGATGAGGCAAGGACAACTTAGAGAAATCATTTGCCATGTTCGGGTTTCCCAAGTCCATAAAGACCGACAATGGTCTGCCATGTCATGGCCTTGACTTTAAAAACTGCTTGATGACTAGCAACATCACTCACCGGAAGATAACACCATGATGGCCATAGGTGAATGATGCGGTCAAGAAGCTAATGCACACTGTAAATAAAACCATCAGAACTGAGGAGACAGTCTGTGAAACAATCAGTGGGTTTCTTGAAGCATACAGGCGAACACCGCATAGCACACCCAACAGAGTCACTGTGGAAATCATATTGTGGATGTTGCTCCCCCTGCGCACACAAGGAAGTTTCCCCAATGGACTCACAGCCAGCCAAGCATGGAGAAGACAGAGCAGGGCCACTGCACAGTGGTGCGCCAGAGTCAAACATTGTAGTTAGTGACTAGAGGACATATTTACAATGAATTGGCGTAGGGCAGGAGCCCAAGTCATTTTGCTGCGCTGCCCTACATCAATTCAAAAGGACAGAAATGCACCATATATACAAGATATGGTGCATTCTTTTCCTTTCAGCCAGCGCAATGGCAAAAATTGCAGCCCTGCGCCAACGCAGGCACCCTTGCACCTTTGTGCAAGGGTGTCTGTGTTGCTGGTATAATTGTTTTTGTGCACGAAGGGGCACGTTCCTGCACAAAAACAATCACGAGGTGTTTGCCTCACTCTATGTGTGCTGCAAAATGCATCACACATGGAAAGAGGAAAAAATCTCCTCGTTACACTTGCTCTGGGGAGGCTTAACTTTTTAGCACTGCCCCAGATTCACGCTATGTTGTAAATCTGGGGCAGTGTCAAAATCCATGGGTATTGCGTGGGAACGCCCACAGCAACATCCATGGCACTCCTCCCTGCCACAATGTAAGGCAACGCAGCAACTTGCACTGCGTGACCTTACACCTTATCCACAAGGCCATGAAAAGCTACACAGGATGGCTTTGTGTGGCCTTGTACATATGGGCCTGAGCAGTGCGCTTCAGGCGCACCAAAAAAGTGACGTTCCAGTGGCGCAAGGGGCTTGTAAATATGCCCCTAGATGTTAGTCCGTAACTGCTAAGGAGGGGGGAAGTACTGCTTCCCTTTTGAAAGGCTGTCGTTCGATGGCAAGCCACCATGATAACAGCAGAGAGAGAAAATGATCGAGTGACTTGAAATGTGTTAGCATTCAGGAAGTGTCAATCAGGTGAGAGGAGTCCTAGAAAACGGCTAAAGTCCACAGAAGGGCCAGACCTGTCAGATCTGTCAAGCAAGAGCTGTGATATCTAAGGCCTTGTACCATCATAAATGTACGTTTTCAGCTTTCCATATCTGTGCTTTCAAACTAAATTCAATCATGATATATAGCTGATAATCTACATAGAAGGGGCAGGATAAAAAATCTGCAATAGGTGTTTTACATACAAACAAAATACGAGTGCTCATTCTAAACAGCACAGACATGGAAGTACCATAATATCCACGTGGGATAATACTTTGTATATTTACCGGTATAAAAAAGCGCTGTGCTTTTCTTATGAAACTTATCACGAAACAGTGCAACTTAATTGGCATACATCAGGGTTTGATAAATTCAATATAAGTTACAAGTCCAGTTTCCGCACCCTCCACTCTTTGTCATTAAAGAGAAAGGGGTTTCAGCTATACATTCTCAAACAAGTACATGGTAAAGAAAGCATAATTAGAAATTAGAAACATTATATTTTAATAAAATTGACTGTCTTACCATGCATTACTTTTAACAGTCAGCCCTTTGCTCTTCTACCATAACTCCAATTTATTTTATAGTTGTATCAAAAATCGTATCATATTGACCCAAGCCACACCAATAGTTTTGTGAACCTGGCTGACGTGGCTAATGGTATGCATGTTCCTCAAGGCACATTCACATTATGGCATCCATACATTTGTATTTAAACAAGAGTTCTACTTTCTCTATTGAGGATTTGGTTGTATTCCTCGTCTTCTGTATTTACTTATACATCTACACAAATACAAAGAGCTATTGTGTTTGCTTTTGGACGACATCCAGGCAGCAGAGCGGATTTCAGTGCACAAAGAGGCTTTCATGGACTGAATCTACCAGTTAGCTCTTAGGCAGCATTCTTTTTAAATTAATGGCAGTCGTTCGTCCCTGTAAGCTCAGTGGGCAAGCTGTGTCTCAGAAATGAAATGTACTTTGTACAGTATGTCAGCTTCCGACGACACTCCCTATCGCGCAGTTTTATGTTCTGCTAAGGCATGGTGCATCAATCAGTGGAAAACATGAAAATAAAGAGGGTTTAGGTGTCTGGCAAAACTTGTTTACTTCCATAGATAATAGAGATTTCTCTTTCAAGATGCTCATCTGATTCTGTCAACAGTAAAAGCCTTATAGCTCCAGAGATTTCAAATCAGCGAACTGTATGCATAGTGTTCAAATAACACAGAATGTGACAGTTACTCTATTTTTCATTAAAGTAAACAATGTCCTGTTTTTTCTTTATTGTAGGCATTTCACTCCATGTTAGTGTTTCAGGGAATTGAAATAGTTAGATTTCCAAGACAATCGAGATGGTGCCTCGGACTCTTTTACACATTTTCTTTTTCACGTGTATTATTCTTTTTCGCACACGATAATTCATTGTGCTCCTAAAAACCTGTCTGTATTAGGTCCGGATTACATTTTCTTTAAGCAGGCAAAGTCTTGCAAAACACTTGAATTTCATTGTGCAGCAAACTTCTTTGTGAATCAGGAGCATTATATTAATATTTTCTCTCGATACCCCTGGATCTAATTGCAGTCTATCACTCACTGCACAAGCCTATATTCATAGTGCCTATATAGGCAACACTCCCCACCCAATGGAAATAGCATGCATGATGGAATAAATAAATACACAACACAATTTTTTGTTTGGGGAAATATTGCTGCAGGTTTATTCCATACAAAAGTATGCAACATGGTGGGTTATCTTACAGGCGATCCAAGGGCAGGCAGCGGTGACTAACCTACGCTGCCCTGCCCGCCTGATGAGCCAAATTGCACTGTGGCCAACCCAATCAGCGCTACCAATTATGGTGTGATCCCCCTCCCTAGGATTCCCGTGGATCACTGGACCACCATCTTACTCACGCCCCTTTCAGGGCGGAGCGTTGCAAGGCAAGCCCCCGGTTGTTCAGGCTTACAACCGCCCTCAGGACTAGCGGGGCGCCGACGATTTTCTTCCAGGGACCTGCCATGAGGACTCCTGGGATTTGGCACTGGCACCCCTATTGTGCTCCTGAAGAGGTACCCTTCTGACCCTTCTGCCTCCAGATCGCCCTGTAACTCCGCCACAGCTCTGGAGGTGGCCCCCGTCGCCTACAGGGCCCCCCCACCAAGATTGCCAATTTTCTCACCTGCAACCCCCTATTTCCAGGGAACGCTAATGTCCAGTAGGAGCCAATCCATGCCCACCTGTGACATGTGCACCCCATCTTCGTCAAAATAACCTTTGGTGTTCGCCTGGATTAGCCCATGCCTGATGAAGCGAGAGCCCCTTAGGTCTGTGAACTTGCACATCGCGCTGTTTATCCTTCTCGGGGAATGTTCAACTGCCTCACAAGACCTGTAGGAATGTGAGGCCTCCCAGGAGGGAGCTCTACTCTTAACCACAGCTATATTACCCTTCAAGCTAATGTAGGCTCCAACCTCCTGCAACCTGTAGTTGCAATCCTTCAAGCACCAACGTGCCTTAACACCTGTTTCCCCAATTTATGGGACAGCAGCCCACTAGGTAGATGACCGCTTCCACAATGAGCCTGTCTACTATGGCTATCAGGGCGAGGAGTTTTATGCTTAACTGAAGCAACCCGTAACCTGCCCTCGGAGCAGAGTGCACATACTTTGTTGAGGTTGACCAGACATTTGCACAGACCTTTCTGATTGCTAAACCATGACAAACAGGAATGTTCATAACTAGAAGTATGTGACAATGAGCAAGTGTGTGCTCATGTACTTGTCATGTATCCCTTCTTACTTACGGGAATTTCGCCTGTTCAGTTCCCTCTGTTGTGAAACCCCCCAGACTTTCCTGGTTTTATGGTTCTGTCTGATTTAATCCAGTGTGCACTGCCTGCAATATAGTGCCTAACATTCAGGGTTGACTAAGCCCTTGTTTACCCCCGTACTTGATTATTCCTAAAATTGGGGGTTCACACTGACAACCGTGTACTGCAACAGCAGTGGAAAATTACCTGCTCCTTCAAATTTTAATTTTCTTGAATACTGGACGTGCCAAATGTTCTTAATACATTGGAGCCTTTTGAGGTTAACACCTTGTTTCCCCAACTATTGGGACAGCAGCACACTTGTTAGCTGACAGCTTCCACAACCAGCCTAGCTAAATAGCAATCAGGGCGGGGGGTTTTGCTTAACTGAAGCAACCTGAAACCTTCCCTCGGTTCCAGAGTGCACTTACTTTGCCGAGTTTGACCAGACAATTGCACAGACCTTTTTGATTGCTAAACCATGGTGAACCCATTAATGCTGTCAAATCTGGTTTGAGGGAATATATGTATTGTGCCTACTATTGCAGTCACTGCACCCTTTCGTGGAGTGACAACTTACGCAGCCCATCAGGCTTGCTTAACTGCTGTCCGATCACAGATGCACAGTACCTGCTAACCAGCTGTGACCCTTGATGCTTAACCAGCAATAGACCTAGTTCACTTAGTGTTCCCTGGAATTGATTGCCTTCCACAGAATCAAACCCGGGTTCGGCTTACATGCAGGTCACCTTGTAATTCATGTTGGAACATTTTTATCCCGCATAGCCAGAGAGTCTTGCGTATTATTAATCCAATGATAGTGTCGGAATCCAAGATTCCCAGTTACATGTTTTGCTGCAGCCCACTTTTTGTGGGTCCGCTGGGACCCCTCTGCCTCCCTGCAAGTAACCTCGATACTTAATACAGCTCCCTTAATGCCCTTGCCTATCACTCAAAGACATCTGGCAACATGACGCCCAGCAGCTTGGTGAAGAGGATTTTTGAGCCTTTATGGAGGCTCCAGTTCGTGTGAAGTGTGTGTCACTGTCCTGGCAAGGCATACCCAATAGCCTGTTCCACCTTGGTGACTATCCCACTATGATGTGTAAAGGCTCAACTATCGGATGAGCTTAGAAATATGTGACATTTAGCAACGGAGTCCTCGTGTACTTGCCATTTAACCCTCCTTTCTTACAGGAATTTTGCCTTTACAGTTTAATCTGTGGTGTTTGCCCACAGACTTCCCCGGCTGTTACTGCTGGCCATGTGAGCAGCTGCTGACGTTAATGAGGGAATCTCCCGGTTGCAACTTGAAATTAAACACCGCCCGCCTTAATGTGCTACATTGTAAGCGATTAAGAACCTAACTTATATCTCTTCCCCTTGAAAAGATACAACAAACTGCATTGGTCATGAGAACCTTAATAAGCACAACATTTTCACATGGACATACCTCAAATGAGAATGGCTCTACACAGCCATAAGACCAGAGATACACATATGTTAAACCTATTTACTGGTTTTGCCACCTGGTACCCTTCTGGTTGGTGATACGGAACCTCCTACCCAGCATAAGCTGACAGTCTTGCGTTGCCATCACACCATCAGTGTCCCTTGAATCACCCTCCATCCTCCTGTGCATTAGTCATTTTGCTAAATGGGCAATGAATTCAATATCCCTCCTTTCTTACCGGACCGTTGCCTGTTCAGTTTAATCTGTGGTGTTTGCACCCAGACTTCCCAGGCAGCTTGACTGCTGGCAATGTGAGCAGTTGCTGACATTGAGGGAATATCACGCTTGCAACTTGAAGTTTTTACACCACCCCCTTAATGTGCTACGTTGAAAGCGCTTCGGTACCTAGCATATCTCTACCCCTTGAACTAATACCTGCCTTCAAAGAACCAGACTTATTGATGTAACCAATTTTATGCGACACATGCTGCAGAAAATGGCCCTTTTTGCATTCTAGGTCAACGTGATACACCCTGCAATGGAGCCCTCCAAAAGGATAGCCAGCTGTGGCTCACCAGACAGGTGCAATTGTATCCCAAGCCTGCTGCATGGAATTTGGGTGAAGGTGCTGCAGTCGGTGATGATGTGGTGTTTGCCCCCAGACTTCCCAGGCTGCTTAACTGCTAGCAATGTGAGCAATTGCTGACATGAATGGGGGGGGTCTCCTGTTGCAATTTTTCTCCACCCACCTTAAAGTGCTACGTTGTAAGCGATTAGGTACCTAACATATATCTCTTCCCCTTGAAAAGATACAGCAAACCGCTTTGGTGATGAGAACCTTAATAATAAGCACAACATTTTCCATGGACATACCTCTAAATGTCTCAGGGGTGGGGCGGCCGAAGAACACAAAACACAGGCAGGGTGCCAAATGAAAATGGCTCCGCACAGCCATAAGACCAGGGATACATGTACCTTCAACCCACGGATACACCTTTGAGGTATGCTAACCTGCCGCAACTCTGCTTCCCCCTGAGGAACTTTGCATGGAGGTACAACCCCTCAGCCTCTGAAAATCGTAATAATATCAGCTGGCTGAAGCTGGGATTAAATGCAATAAATTTGGTTGCCCCGGCCCTTTGAAAGTACATTTTGTCCATTTTTCGGAGCCTGGGTGATCTTGAGGTGGGAGGGCGGACTAATACCGGCCTTCAAAGAACCAGACTTGTTTTAACCAATTTTCTGGGACACATGCAGCAGAAATGGCCATTCAGAACTCTGATTCTAGCCAATTGAAGCATAAACTTGTGGCATTTGCCTAAGACACCTCCTTGCCTCCGAGCTGCAGCAGCCCAATTACTACCCGTGCTAGAGGCGGATTGGTGGATTGCTGTGGACCTACTGCCAACTAATCACCCATGCTCTCTCTGGGTTTCCTAAGTACCAGCTTCACATGCCTCGGAATACCCCCCTGAATTTAACAAGTTGACCCACCCTGATGGTTCAGCTCCACTTTTCCCATCCTCTGAAGTCCTTTTGCCTAAGCGAGAAAAGGAGTTGTTAACTTCGGCGCTTCTTAATATCACTCAACCATGGTGTTACTTGAAATTCAAGGGAAGGTCTGTAGCCAGTCTTACCACCTGTCCTGATCACAAAACCTGACCCAGACTCACTAAGTCTCTTGCGCTGGCCCACCTGGTCACTGTGATGTCGGTCTAAATCTACATTAGGGAACAAGTCCGTCCAGCTGTTTCATTAAAGATGTTGCCATAGGCGAGCAGAACCACAAAACGTGCGAGCTTGCAACAAACATCTAGAAGGGCATGCCAACAAACTGACCCTCTCGAGCACCAGAGAGTCACACAGCCACTCCTTGGCCTGGTTACTCAACCCGGTTAAGTTTATGGTGTTGCATGGTATGGCGTCCGAGGGTGAGGGTGAGACAATACCATTACCTATTACATACTGCTGTAAACAGTCGGTTGGGTCTGCGGGGGTGAGGGCAGTGGGGGGGGGGTGGGAGGGCAGCCATGCGCTGAATTCAAAAGGCACTGCCCAAACACATATGACCCTGGGACTCATTCGCCTGGCACGCCTTATAAACAAACAAATGTTGCCGCCCTGAGCGGCCATGCAGCCCCGATGCAACCCGCAACAGGGGAAGAGACGAACCTCTCTGCCCCAATGAGCCCAACTCACCAAAACATCAACCGACGCACCACAAAGGCTGGCCCGTATCGCCAGACGTCACCCGACCAACAGCGTGTCCGGCGATGAACACAGAGGCCCCATGGCCTTAAATGGCTGCCGGATGCGCCGCAGGCTGCTGAGGGGCAGGAGCAAGCACGCGGCCCATCGGAGCTGCGGCCGCAACACATGCTAGGGCCCAACAACCAGCAGGCCATTGTCAACCTTCTGACCCCCCCGCCAGCAGCCCGGAGCCACCAGGCCAGGTGGCGTGTTGTCCGTCAGGGCCCGGGTACCCGACACCGGCCGTGCCTGACCCGAGCTAGCCGCCCCCATCCGTAGCTGCCAAGGTTTCTGATAGCTATGTGTGACATTTTCATAATTTCAGTGCAACAGTGAGTGACATTTCAAAGACTATGAGTGACCCTTTCTAGCAAGCAAAATCAAACAAATACGATGTGGGAAACATATCAATATCAGTACTTACACCCATTAGAACAACAAACATTCTGATAAGACCAGGTTTTAAGGCTGCTTTTTGTGAAACATTTCCGGCTTGGGGTGTGCCTATGTGTGACATTAATATGTATGTGACACTTTGGGCGGCAAAGTGCCTAGGTATGGTATGAAATTTACATAGCTCAGATGGAGCAGAGTATCACATACATAAATATACACAGTCAGTCTAAACAGCCTGGCACAGTTAGGTACAGGAGGTGGGCACATGCCAACTGCAACCTTTGAGGACCTGGAGGATGGAAAAGCAGAGTGCACCCGCTGAGAGTCTTTCATGATTACTGCAACTACCCCAGTGATTTTTCTGCTCCTTACGGCCTGACTCGCAGGGTTGGACTTAGGGGGAGAACTGAGCCAGCACAGGACAGCAGAGATCATCAGCCTGACTGCTGGTGCCAAGAAAGAGGGGGGTAGGCAAGGTCACAACATGAGGCCACCATCAGAGCAGCTGGCCCACTGTTCTTGCTGGCTGCACGTGGGTGTGTCTGAACATAGCACACAGAAGCAGGCCAATGCTCAGCTAAGGCGCTCAGTAAACTCCGAGCCGCATTCATGACATCCTATGATCTGCGTTGTGTTAAATCAAGGGGGAGGGAGAAAGAAGGAACTGTGATCCATTCAGCTTCCTTATTCGTAAATTAGATATCAAAATGAGAATGGATCACTTGACCTGAGTAACCAGGGTTTTATGAAATTCGTGCAGTGTACCGATAAAAAACCCTCATTCACGTACAAAAGTCGGAAAAGCGGTATATCTTGATTATCCGCCCTGCTCTTAAAAACGTGACAGCATCATCATAGGGTTAGTTTTTGTATGCTTCCTCCATCCGGAGGAAAACCACTGGTTATTGCAGTAGTGATAAAAGAAAGGTGAAAGTGTTTTTAGTGAAGTGAATCTCAAAATGTTAAAAACTCGTAGACCCCGATTTGTAAAATTTAATCAATCTGGGTTCGAGATATATTAAAATCTGTGTCGTGCGTGGGAAGACTAGTTAGTGGTCTAACGCACTGTGAGTGTCCATAAAAAGGTCGACATGTTTCAGCCCCCTGTGATTGCCCTTGTGGGTCAAGTGGGCTTTCTTCAGGACCTAAAAAAAGGAAAAGTGGTGGAGACCTTATTTTGTATGGGTCTCTATGTATCAGGGTGTATTGACCCGATTCTCATGCGGTCAAGTAGTACCTTGAGTCTTAAATTGTGGATTTCAACGGGCAACCAGGGAGCTTGTTACCTGCTGCTGTGAGTGTAGTACGACTTGTGCTGACACTTAGAGGAAGTGTCAGCACAAGTCGTACTACACTCGAGGGACCACGCCCGGTCCTAGCTGACCATCGCTACCGCGGCCGGGAAGGGGGTGCCCCCGGGCAGAGCTACCAACATGAAGGGCCCCTGTAAGCAAGGAGTGCGGGGTACAAACACTCAGATCACGCAGGATCCAGCGTGTTTGGAGCGCTGAGCAAAGCCGCACAGGCACCCGCAGGCAAACTCTGAAACCGCGAACCCCTCCTGTGTGACCAGGGCACAAACACCCGAACCACAAACAACTCAGGAGCCCGGACAAGGGGCCGCCCACACCCCCGTCATCCCGAACCACAGCGCAGCCCACTCGCGGCCCTGCTCCACCACTGCACACGTGGTCTCCATGGTCTGCACTGGCACGGACAACAAAAAGGGAGGGGGGCATAGGGGCCGTGGGACACAAGACAACTCACCACTAACTCCTGCACTCCACAAACTCCGGGCCAGAAAGGGTCAACTTAGGGTCAATACGCAACCCTTATAAACACTTTTCACATAGTGAGTAAATGACAACAAAGCATGAGGTTATCAGCGTAGCCTAAGTGGGATGATGTGCGTGACACCTGGCCCACCACGCGCTTGCATGTAGGCTCCCAATTATGCCAGCCCCCGTGCAGTTCTTCCTATCTCGTGCGTCACTGTTGCCCGCAACACCAGGAGGTCTGAGCCACCGAGTCCCAAAAGGGGAAAATAGGAGGGATGCTGTTTAAAACCGGCAATGGCCCCTCCTGGCCCACACTCACCACAAACCAAACTGAAGTTGAACCTAACAATGACAATACCGGCGGGACTGGACAGCGTGTCCAGAGGGGCACATAGACGGTGTGCTCAAAGACAATGTGTCCGGCACAAAGAGGGCACCAGAAAGGCAGGGGGAGGTATAAGTACCTTCACCCAACCCTCTATGCGCCGGAAATGACGCGGCCCACGCGCCAGACTGAGGGACTCCTCCCCGGGGCCCCCCACTAGAGGGGTGATGGTGTGCCTAAGTGGCACTAAGGGGGCCACCCTTTTAGGTGGCCCACTGCGTGAGCCGCGGGCAGCCACATTACCACTCCTTCCTTTCCCTCCAGGGCGTATTATGCAGTGTGCAATGGGGCAGGTTTATTATGCAGTGCACAAAGGGGCACTTAGTACAGCTAGTGCTGAAAAACTGAGAGGCCAATTGGGAGCAGAGCCCCACTGAATCAGCTCACAGCCACTTCTATTTTTACCTCACTGCCTGCTGCTGCCAGCCACAGTCACGGACTTTGGTTGCTGCTGGGGGAGGAGGAGAACTACAGCCCCCAGGATCCATAGTACTTCCGGTCCAGGGCCTCAACGGTGTCTGGAGGTCCCGGAGAGCCATAAATTCCTGAGAGGAGTCCACAGCGCGTGGGGTGCACCCGGGCCAAAAGCGGGCCCGTCTGCGCCCGTCCGTGGCCGGACAAGGCTGGGCTATCTCTCAGATGTGATTACTTTAAAAATATCATTGGGACACTGTCAGGGCAATTTGATAAGCGCAGGCGCATTTTCCCATATCCTTTTATTATAATGGGGAAGAGGAAAGCCAAGAGTATGGCACCGGTGCCGTATAAACCCACAAGTATTGACACTATGCTCGCGAGAGCAATGGGGGTGGTAAGCTTTGAAATTACCCTTACTGAGTGTAGACTCTCTCTTGGTCAAGGAAGTCAAAGTGAAACAATGCACTCAATGCACACTGCCTCCAACTTGGAAACTGAACCCAGACTGAACCCGGGGGGAGGACAAAAAAGAACATTGTCTGGCACAACTGATATTCACACGGCCCCTCCACCCCTAAAAGCAACACCGAGGCTATCAATAGCTCTATTTTAACTCCAGAACCAGCAGTAAAGAGAAAGAGAGTGCCTAATTGTAAGACTCGCTCAAAGTCAAACTGTATTGCAAGTATAGACGGAATGGGGGTGGAATCCTCACTGATAGGTTCAATCTCGCACTTAGTTGTTGAATCCTTGGAAAAACAATTAACTTCTATCAAAGAGCACCTATCCAGCATAGAAAAGTGTTTACGATCATTGATGAAGCACCAGCCATAACGCCGCCTTCAGTATGTTTAGCATGTTCGGCACCTAACCCCCCCCCCCTCCCTGCCCCCCACCACCTTTTACTACTTTGGGTAATGTGTCAGGCAGAGGCAAGGCAACTGGTGATCCCAGTGAGCTAAAAGCATCCTTATGACAGGACTCAACACAACAGATACAACAGACACAGGATGGTGTAAGGGAAACCAAGGCTGGTATGGCTGCTATAGGTGAGAAGGGGGATGGCTTCAATGGAAGTAATTGTGCTATGGCATCCTGACAGCAAAACAGTGCACCTTCTTTGTGTTCAAAATATTTTATTGAATTTTAAGTTAATAAATAGACAATACAAAAAAATAGTACAATACAAGTACCTAATATGAATATGTGACAATTAACAGCCTTAATAAAGTTATAACAGGTACAATATAATATAATATATTATTGTAGCAAATTAAAAAGGGGAGGAGGGGAGAACAAAGACATTATATATAAGTAATTGATAATCATAAAATAGAACTACTATCAGACAAAAATATACAAGAATATTGATAAATACTGAACTTATAAAGAAACATTTTAAGAAGATAAATAATTATCAATAGGTTTCCAGAATAAATGAAAAGATTTACAATTATGAATAACACCATTCAAGGTTAAATGTGCTCCTCTTCTTGTAAAAATAACCCAAGACCACCAAGCATGAACAGATAGTAATGAAACATCTTTCCAGCATGAGGAAATAGATTTTAAGGCAGCTGATAATAGAAAATTAAAAAGTTTACATTCTAAGGGGCCGATTCCGATCTCGGTCGGAGGCGCACCCAATACCATTCGGTCGGGAAAAAAGCCATGCGAAAGCCAGTTTCCCGACCGATCCGTACAGCACACCGAACGAGCAAGTACGATGCGCACAACAGCAAAAATTCCGGCCGAGCCGTACTCACCCAAACCAGGTCCTGTTCTCCGACCGAGGCGAATCCGGAAACGCCGAATCGAGTCGCACGGAAGGGAAAATGCAGCCCCGTCCGGCCGGACAAGTACGATGCGCTTTCCGTACGCGCCGAACCCGTCGCTACGCACGGCACGTCAAAGCATCCGGGAGAGGCGCACATAAGCTCCGAATCGCGCCACAACACGATCCACGGCTACGAGACGAACACAGCACAGACGAGGACGACGCGAAGCGACGAGGACGAAGCGAAGCGACGAGGACGAAGCCAAGCGACGAGGACGACGCGAAGCAACGAGAAGGACGAACGACACGAACCAACCATGAATCCCTTCGTCCCGATCATACCAATATTCTACATCTACTACCGGAACAGGCACGGACGCGTACGGCGCAGAAGGTAAGTCAGACACCAACCACAAAACACATACAACACGTACACGACACATCACACACATACACTGGGAATCTGAATATACTTGCAACAGCAGCACCATAGGGGCGGGATGCCCATCACCAATGCCACATATGCACACAGGGGCCTGAATGCGCGCCACCACCCCAACCCAGGGGGGCTGGATGCCCACCACTACTACCACCCTCACCCAGGGGGCTGGATGCCTACCACTACTACCACCCTCACCCAGGGGTGGCAGGATGCCTACCACTACTACCACCCTTAGCCAGGGTGGCAGGATGCCTACCACTACTACCACCCTTAGCCAGGGGGCAGGATGCCCACCACTACTACCACCCTCACCCACGGGGGCAGGATGCCCACCACTACTACCACCCTCACCCAGGGGGGCAGGATGCCTACCACTACTACCACCCTCACCCAGGGGGGCTGGATGCCTACCACTACTACCACCCCCACTCATAGGATGGACAATGCATGACACAACAAGCACACCACAACCTAGGGAATGCAAGATT
>CAWUFW010022104.1:0-103533 GCA_963921515.1 Calotriton arnoldi | reverse complement strand
GTCACTGGATGATGTCATCAGTGATGTCATCAGTGATGTCATTTGAGATGTCATCAGTGATGTCATCAGTGATGTCACTGACCATGTCATGAGTGATGTAATATGTGACGTCATCAGCAGTGCATTGCGGGCGCGAGTTATAGTTAGCTGAACTAACTATAACAGGGGAATTTCACGGGTTTTGTACGAGTGCAATGTCCAACTAACTATAACTGTCCCTAAAACCTATGGTTTTTTCAGTGAATTTCAAAGGTTTTTTAAATGCTAATTTCTAACTATAACGTGTCTGAAACCTATGGTTTTTTCAGTGAATATATATATATAGTTATATATATATATATATATATATATATATATATATATATATATATAGATAGATAGATATACCGATAATATAAAATTAAACAAATAATATCACATATATTTAAACAATATTTTAAAAAATAGTAAAGTCTGTGAAAAATAGACATACTATTTCCACTCCAGTCTGTGCAACAGTAGGGAAAGTGTTGGCTCCGGAGGGGTAAAGGTAAAATCTACTATTCTCACTTCAGTCTGGCAACTGTAGGGAAAACGTTGGACTCCGAAGGGATAAAATGTACTATTCCCACTCCAGTCTGTGCAACAGTAGAGAAATCATTGGACTCCGGAGGGGTAAAATGTACTATTCCCACTCCAGTCTGTGCAACATTTGGGAAAGCAGAGGATACCGGAGTGGTAAAATTTACTATTCCCAATCCAGTCTGTACAACCGTAGGGAAAGCACTAGACTTCTGAGGGGTTACATTTAGTATTCTAATTCTAGTTTGTGCAACAGTAGGGAAAATGTTGGACTCCGGAGAGGTGAAATTTACTATTACCACTCCACTCTGTGCAACAGTAGGGAAAGCGTTGGACTCCAGAAGGGTCAAATTTACTATTCCCACTCCACTCTGTGCAATAGTAGGGAAAGCGTTGGACTCCGGAGGGGTCAAATTTACTATTCCCACTCCAGGCTGTGCAAAAGTAGGGAAAATGTTTGGACTCCGGAGGGGCCAAATTTACTATTTACATTGCAGTCTGTTCAAATATAGGTAAAGCGTTGGACTCCAGAGGGGTAAAATGTACTATTCCCACTCCAGTCTGTGCAACAGTAGGGAATGCGTTGGACTCCAGAGGGGTCAAATTTACTATTCCCACTCCAGTCTGTGCAACAGTAGGGAAAGCGTTGGACTCCAGAGGGGTCAAATTTACTATTCCCACTCCAGGCTGTGCAAAAGTAGGGACAATGTTTGGACTCCGGAGGGGCCAAATTTACTATTTGCATTGCAGTCTGTGCAAAAATAGGTAAAGCGTTGGACTCCAGAGGGGTAAAATGTACTATTCCCACTCCAGTCTGTGCAACAGTAGGGAAAACGTTGGACTCCGGAGGGGTCAAATTTACTATTCCCATTCCACTCTGTGCAACAGTAGAGAAAGAAGTTCGCTTCGAAGACACGTAACATATTTTAATAACTCTATTAGTTAACCAAAAATATAAAACTCTTAATATAAAAATTATATATATATATATATATATATATATAGGAACTGCAGTACGGAGGAGGGGTTTCAGAGAGAAAAGATAATTATGACTCAAAGATTCTCTGAGAGGGGATACAGCAACAGAGTTATACAACAAGCCATTGAAAAAGTTAAAAAATTGAAATGTAATGAGTTACTGATTCCCAAACAACTGGTAGAGGATGATCAACAGAAAATTAGATTTATCTCAGGGAACCATAATCAAACCTGGGATATCAAATGAAGTTTGAAGAAATATTGGGAGGTACTTAGAATGGACCCGGATTTGGCTATACCAGTTGGTAATAATCCATTCATAACCTTTAGAAAGACACACTTAGTCACTGTCTGGTTAACACCGAGAAAAACAGGAATGACATTAAGGTTTTTTTACTTGCAACAAATGCAAAGCATTTAAATACAGTGAGAGCTGCAAATCAGTTAAAATATCAGATAACCAAAAGACATATACCATTTCCAAACACCTCACATGCAACACTGAATATGTAGTGTACGCCCTCAGGTGTCCCTGCAACAAATTTTATATTGGAAGCACCATACATAAAGCAAAAAAAAACGGGTGCTTGAGCACATGCGAGCGATTATAAATGATGATAAGCAATATCCTATTGCCCGTCATTTTAAAACCAGCCACAATCAGAACTGCAATTTACTTAAATTTTATGTCCTTGATAGGATTCCAACCCTGGAAAGGGGGGGGGGGCAGACCTTAGAACTTAGAAGATTGGAATCGAAATTGATCATAAAATATAACACGCTTCATCCAACTGGTTTAAACCTGGATGAAGAATTGGCTGTTCACTTGGGATGATTCAGTGGTGAAGCAGGTGTATAAAAGTATTAGACCTCCCTTCTGTACTTTGACCTTAGGTTTAGGCCTTTTTTTAAATGTAACATGTTTTCTTGAATTTGATTTTAATTAGACTCTGTGGGGCATATTCTCAAGGATCTATCGCCGAGTTAACGGCACATTATCGCAGCCAAAGTCGCGATAAAATTATCGCCCCATTCACAAGCTGGTGCAAACAGCCGATATCACCAGTTTACCTGCGATAGCAGCCGCAAAAAACATCACCACAGATGAGCCCGGCAACTATCGCTAATGAGATGCAGAGTAGGCGTTCCCAAGCACAAATCCGCGACAACACCACAACGCAACATTCCCAACGATCAGCCAGATCGGCGATGAGAACACAAAACAGGCGATACGGCGCGTTAGCCGCAGGAAATTAACACCTGCTCTGACCTGGTGCAAAGTCGGACGACAACCTGCACCAGAAAAGGGAGCCCAGCCCACAGCCACACCTGAAGAACAACAGATGCCATGGAGCTACTCATCATGCATCTCGGAGCCCCAACAGGGCCACAACACCCACCGCCTCCACACCCAGGTCCGCCACCCACCCCAGGACCCCACCCCCCCGGACCACCACGGAGGCAGCACAGAGAAAGACAGCGGACCTTCAGGAAACACACCAGCCTCACAGACTTGACACCAGAGAATGTCATTGCCCACTACAGACTCAAAAGGTCAACCATCCTCCGCCTCCTGACCATCATTGCCCACAGGCTATCGGTACCAACACAGCGGACAACCAACATCCCACCTCAGACAAAGCTGCTGGCCGTGCTGCACCCGTTGGCCTCTGGGACATTCCAACCAACAACCGCCAGAGTCGGAGGAGTCTCACAGCCAGCCCTATTCAAGTTCCTCAAACCTTTCCTGGATGCCATCATCAGCTTGGTACCCCAGTACCTATACTTCCCCCACACTGCGCAGGAACATCTGGAGACCAAGCAAGGCTTCTACGCCATAGCAGGCTACCCGCACGCGTTGGGGCAATTGACTGCACAAATGTCCTACTTGTGCCCCCTGCCGACACTGCACACAATTACCGCAACAGAAAGCACACGCATTCCATCAATGTGCAGGCAATAGTGGACCACCGGGGACTCTTCACCAATGTCGTCGCCAACTACCCAGGCAGTGTGCATGATTCATACATCTTCCGACAGTCCATCATCAACCGGCGCTTCCAGGATGGCACCTACGGAAATGCAGTGCTCGTTGGTAAGTACCAAATGAACACACCACACACCTCAACTCCACAATCATGCAACTCACAACCCTGGGAATGCACACGTTACAAACACACATACAACATGCCCACCCACCATACACGACAGCACAACGTACTGCGGAAACCTGGGCCGCCATGTACATGAGCCATCAACTGCATGGCACCTCAGCCACACAATAGCAGTATGTGTGGAGAGGTGGGAACCCGGCATGTGCGAAGGAGGCAAGTGACCCATGAATGAGAATGCACACAATGCCAAGTGTGGCATGGAAGTGCTGGACAGACTGCAGTATGCAGACCACAGACATATCCATGTCGACATATACTGCTGGTGGTGGTAGTGTTGTGGACAGTGGACAGTGGACGCAACCATGTCACCCCAGCCAGTGGGGAAGGTCTCGGAAATGTAGCTTGTGACGTCCCCCCCTGTAAGCGTGTGCGGAGTGGGCTGGCCCGGCATACGCCAGGCCAGCGTAGGGGTGTGAATAAAAAGCACGTAGCTCTGGGCATGGTTCTCTTCCGGAATGCCCAACGTTCTGCCAGGGCGGCACCTCCCACCCCGCCACGAGGCCGACGCCGTCGCCATGAGTGGTGTGGCCTGCGATCCTGTGCGCCTGCCGCAGCCCGGGCCGCTGGTCCCCAAACCAGTCTCGTCCGCCCCTGCGCATCCAGGCCTCACTGCTCACCTGCCGACACCTGCATGTCTCCAAGAGGGCCCATCACGTGCCGGTGCTCGCACCAAGCCAGAGGCCTTCGACCTTGGCAGCCTCCTCAGACCATCACGGCCTCCGCGGGCAAGGCTCGCAGTACTCCTTTGTCGTTGACGTACTCCACCGGCATACACAGCGGACAAGTCGGTCACACATTTGTAACTGAGTCTTGATTACACAATGGCAGAGTACACATGTTAATGCAGAGTTTAAATCAGTATACTCCCTTCGATGTGGTGGTACCAACTCTGTGCATAGCATTCCGACCACACGTGTCTGTGGTCCCTTGCTGACCGCTGCCTCCGGCCTACACTGCGGTCCAGCAGGCCTCACACCAATCCAATACAGTCCGTAACAGGCAGGACACGGCATCGTCGCTGGCTAAACACCCGCTCAGCTCTGGTGCCTCCACCTCCGTCAACCAGGAATCTTCTCCACATGCCATTTCAACGCCGTGTGTTAGAGATCCAGGAGGAGCTGGCTGCACAGCGGTTGCCCGCGCTGACCGCTTCCTCCGGCACCCACTGCGGTCGAGTCGGACACACAATTGGAACTGAGTCTTGATTTGTTCATTGCAGACTTCATATCATTGTACAGGCCTCATCACAGACTGCATCCCCTTCCGGCTCTGGTGCCACTGACTCTGTGCCACGGGAGTCATGGACACTCTTTGGTTGAACTCTGGTGGCGTCTGAGTCTATGGCCTGGGGGTTGTCTTCATCATCATGTAGCTGATACTGACATCGTGGGAAAAAGGAGACTGTAGCATTCAACTCCTCCATATTGCCTGTGTCTGCTTGCTTCTGCCCTCTGCATCATGCCCTGGATGGACACCTTCCACTGTCCCCCGTAACACTCTGCGACACTCTCCTTGGACATCAACGTGGGCCCGCTCAGCTCTCGTGGCCCTACCACAGTGCATCGCAAGTCACCGTCCCGTGGCGGTGTGCCTGTGCCAGCCACTGTGCATCCGGGGCCACCAACTCTGTGCAGCTCAAGTCATGGAACCTTGCTGTTTGTACTTTGCACTTCTGATTGTCTGATCACTGGTGTAGTTGTTGCCAGCACCAACCAACCCCTGAGGGGTGGCTTACACTACCCAACACCCATCCAACACAGGAGTCACTGGACGTATGACCCTGGCAATAAAAGGTGACGGGCGCACGTGCCCGTAGCCAGTTCCATGGATAATCTCAGTGTGTCCGTGTGGTCATTATGTATGCATGAGGGCCCCGGGCCATACCACATTATGTTGTGCTGTGTACAGCGGGCGCAACCTTGTCACCTCAGGCAGTGGGGTAGACCTGGGACATGTAGCTGTGTCGGACCCCCCTGTGAGCGTGAGGGAGTGGACCTGCATACGGCAGTACAGCATAGGGGTGTGGTCATTCAACACGTGGCTCTGGGCGTGGTTAAGTTTAGGCCTTGCCAGGGAAGTAACTAATGCGTGTGCCTCAGGTGTAGTGTCGGTGCCACACGTCACGCAATATTCAATGTTGCCATGTAGCATGCACCCGGAGTACGGGCTCGGCTGAGGGGTAAATGAGGGTGCGCAGGCCCGCTCGGGGTCAGGGATCAGACATGCCAACTGTTGTGTGTGTCGCTATTTCCGCACCATAAGCCAAAGGTCTACCCTCGACCGCATGGCGAGTTCAGCCAGGCATGAACTCTACATCTGTGTCTGCCCTGTCCTTACCATTGGCCTACACACACGTGTCCATCCACCTTCAGCGCACAACATCACTGTGTCGTTGTCAGGCTTGTGGACATGCGCAGACAGGCATGACAATAGTGTGCCGTAGGGGTGCAAGTGATGCAACCGCGCTGCGCACTGTAGTGAACATGCTCGGGGGAGGGAGGAGCGGCATTGAGGCTACGTAATACACATTGATGCCGCTCATTTGCAACAAGCAGTACATGTCATGCAGGAATCCCGAAGTCACACATATCACACACCAATGGACCAGTGAGCCTGCCAACACATCATGCCGAACAAACTATTGACTCATGTCTCTCTGCACTGTCACAGGTGACCAAGGATATGCACTCTGCGCTTGGATGATGACACCCCTCCGAGCCCCGAACACACAGGCCCAGAGGCAGTACAATGCGGCCCACAAACGCACCAGGGGAATCGTGGAACGCACATTTGGCGTGTTGACGTCACGTTTCAGGTGCCTGGACGTCACAGGTGGAAGGCTCCTGTACAGCCCAGACATCGTGTGCAAGATGATCGTTGCATGTTGTGTGTTGCACAACATATGTGTACGCAGCAAGGCACCATGGATACAAGTGCCAGATGCACCGGACGATGATGATGGAGATGAGGCAGGTGGACCACACCCCACTGCAGCCGCAGCAGGAATAGCCCGTAGGAACACCATCATTGACAATTTCTTCACATGAGCACGTCACATTGTGGCAGTCCTTGGAGGTAATGGGACAGTACATAATGACCACAGGCACAGCATGTGCAAATAAATGCATTCGAAGAACACTATCCCTGAGTGCATGTCTCTCATCAGTACAGGCACATCACTCAGACAAGTGTGAGTGCGACATGTATTGCTGACAATTTTGTGATTTGTTCATGTATGGTGGGTGTGTCACCTCTGTGCAGAGAGACTGTTTAGGGTGTCACGTATTCAAACTGCCAGTTCTGTGTGTCGCAGTTAGTAGAGAATCCCACTCTTCGGCGTTTCACATGTGTCCAGATTCATTCCATTTTGGCTGCCATTTGTGTCCTGCAGGTGACAACAGGGCTCCTTTTGGGGTCAGATATATACCACCATGATGCAGGGATGCCCCCTGTGACTCAGGTCCCACAATATGGGCAACATGTACGTAAGCGGGAGTCACTGCCCCTACATTTGTCCACGCTTTCATAATTAATTGATCATGGTCATTAAACCTCTGTGTGCAGTAGGGGTTGCTTGTCCCTCTGCAATGTGAGGGGGAGATGCGGTTTCACTGTGTGTTACATGCATGTTTCAGCATTTGCGCAGTTTACATGCAGACTGCATGTCAATGTACATTGTGACTGGAGGGAGATGCCTATTTGATGCAGGACGATGCTCATTTGTTCTACGTCACGGATGTGGGGTTGGGCTCGTACATTGTCATCTCACCGTTTTTTTACTCTGCTTTTATTGTGCATTTTCCCGCATGACGTGTGGGAATTGCAGGCCTCTCACTGGTTATCGCTGATTTTTGTATCGCGATTGGCGTCATCGCTACTATTTTCGCCTTCGTGTTTCGCGTTTTTTCTGCGTCGCCTTGGTTTTAACACGTTTATTTGACGCGTTATCGTTGGACTATCGCATGGGGACGCCGTGTTCTGAATTCCACGTTAACACGGAGTTGTTTTCCCGCGATGGACTGCGATGTGAAGAGTTGCGTTAGACTAATTTTGCGGTAGTTATCACACGTTCTTGAGAATATGCCCCTGTTTGTTTTTTGTTACAGATGAGGAGATACGGAAAACGCATGAGAGCTATCTTATCTTTTATTGGGGTAGAGCTATCTGTCATTCTCATTCAGTTTGGAGTTCCAGCATGGCTTGGACTTTATCCTGAAATCACCCACTTGGGTGAAATGGTGTTATAATAGCCTCAGAGTAGGCATATGTAGTATTGACTTAAGCAATTGTCACTGTTGCCAATATCATGTGGTATTATTATCAAGGGGTTGCACCAAGGAATTAGCCCACTGAGGTAGAATTATGTGGTTATACTGTACCTTGATTTGGGTGAAAAAAGTTTAAAAAGAAAAAAAGTTAAAAAAGAATATGAAAAGCCCATTAAGGCAGAATTTATGGCAGAAATGGTGCCGGTAAGGCGGGCGGCAATTGCTTGTTCGAAACACGCATTGAGCGTGAACATAGGAATTTTGTAACAATATATTTGACTCGAATAACATGCTTTACCCATTGTTGAATATATATTATCGTCTCTATTGCGAAATGCCTCTGCTATGTAGCAAGTTAAAAACAGACAATGAGTATGTTTTTTATGTTTATCACTGGCACGTAACACATGTGGTGTTTCTTTAAAAGAAATGGAAAGCAGCTTTCAAACCTAACCCGTGATCAAGGAGCGGAAGGTTCCGAAACGTGTTGGGATCTTGTTGCTAGCGTTTAAACACGCTGTCATATTGGAGCCGCGGTACTGTGGTTTTGTTCGGCGCGAATGTACGAAGATTTGGCCGTACCTACAGGTTGTCGTGTGGATATATATATATATATATATTTATATATATATATATATATATATGTGTGTGTGTGTGTGTGTGTGTGTGTGTGTGTATATATATAAATATACATTTTAAAAACTTTTAAACAATTTACATAATTATTACATTTTTTAATAAGTAATAGCAAATTTAAAAATGTCAGTAATCGATCATTTAATTGAATTTCTACAGTATACTCCCACAAACCTAGCAACACACAATTAAAATATAATTAAAATTAAAAAGTATAACACGATTAACATATAAAGTAATCAATAAAATTGTGAATCAATAAATAATTAATTGTTAATTCATTATTACTTAAATAACTTCCCACCCTCTTCCCCATCAAACACAACACCTAATATATAGCATAAAAAATATAATTATTAAACAATTTACATAATTATAAATCAATTACATATTTTAATAAAAAATAGCAATTAAATGGTAATTGATTACTAGGATAGGATATGGTTTTATAGAGCGCTCGAATGCCGAGGCGTCTTGGCGCTGGGAGGTGAGATAGGGGATTTGGACGGCTATGACTGAGTTTTAAAGAGGTGGAAACAGCCGTGTTTTTAGTGCCTTCCTGAAATGAAGCCGGTTGGACATTAATCTCAAAGAGATCGGCAGCTGGTTCCAGAGTTTGGCTGCACAAACTCAACTTCCCACTCTATACCCCTACAGACCCAACAACCCGCACCTAAAATATAACTTTAAAAATATAATAATTACACAATTTACGTAATTAATGATCAATTAAATAATTAATAATAAATTAATAGTTAATTATTAATCAATTATTACTTAATTAACTTCCCACCCTATACCCCTACAAACCCAACACTCAGCACCTAAAAATGACTTTAAAAATATCATAATTGTAATTAATTATACTTAATTAACTTCCCACCCTCTACCCCTGAAAACCTCACAACCCACTACACTATAAATTGCCATTAACAATTAAATTAAAAATTATAACTTAAAATTTAAAGCTATATTTAAAAATATTAATAACAATTATACAAACACTATATAACATATACAATTAAAATATTAACTAAAACACAAAGATAATTAAAAACGATATATTTTACAACTATTTTATTGAAAAGGATATTAAAAACACAGATATTCTTGAAAAGGATATTAAAAACACAGAAATTCTTGTAAACAATATTACTTACCTTCAAAATCGATATTTTTGTCCACGAAATTTTGCATCATGATATTAGTGTGTCACGATATAAAAAACTCAATATTTCTGTAGCTCGATATTAACAATCCAATATTATGTCCAAATACCGAAAGAAAGCTTTAGAAATACAAGTAAGGAGTGCATTTTTTCCAGTGAGCTTTGTAAACTGAGTAGTACAGCTCTGAATATGGTTCCCATGCCAGATTCAGCAAGAGAGAAAGTAGCCATTGATTTTCCAGTACCCATTAAACTCATGTCTGAGCGGCTAAGTTACTTAGTGGTGTTTGTAGATTACTTTTCCAAGTGGCATACTATTCATTTGAATACACACCCAGCACCAACATTGTTGTAGAGTTTTTCAAAGCAGTTGTGTATTGGAATGGGTTCATGGAGGCTTGTGTCAGACAATGGAGTTCAGTTTATTTCTGAATGTATGGAAACATTTTTAAAGGAAGTAGGCATTAAACAATATAGAGTGGTATTGTGCAGTCACTATGCAAATGGTCTGGTTGAGAGCGTGAACAGGGTTTGAAAGGGGGCATTCCAACTGTGGTCACTGGTGTATTAGATATAGTATTCTCTCTGAGACAAAACAATATGAAGTTGTCACAATACTCCTCATTCATGCAACGGTGTCACCCCCTTTTGTATGTTAAGAAATAGAGACACCAACACCTAACTGACCCCAGATTGGCTGTTCGATGTAACAGAGGTCCAAAATATCAGGATGTTAAAATCATGATGTTAAAAAGATGGTGAGGTTAACTAAAGCTAAAACAAATAAATATCTGGACAGTAAACGGTGTAAACCAAGTAGACTTGGGTGCGTGAGATTTGGTTCTGGTGCAAAACAATTCTGGCACAAGAACCAAAGAAAAGATCAGTTTTAAAGTTCATAAGCAGAACATACATGTTTCCAAAGGTTCAATGCTGTTGAAGAATGGTACATGGTGGAACAAATGGAATGTGTCTAAAGCAGTCGCGGCCGACATTGCTCGCGGGTGGGGGGCGGGCGCGAGAGGATGCGGGGGTGACGCGGGTGTGGGGGGTTTGCGGGTTAATTAAAAAAATATATAATTAGCCTGCATGGAGAAAGGGCAAAGTGCACATGACTGGTTTGGGCGGCCCGAGAGGGCCGACCAAACAGTCTTTGCACACTCAGGAGTGTGAAAACCACTCCTCCCCTGCCCTGCTCAAGGAGCAGAGCAGCCCCACCCACCCGCCCGCCCGCAATGCACAAAGGAAACATAAAATGGTAATAACTTTTAGTTATTACCATTTTATGTTTTGGCTTACTCGCACTGCGAGAGCAGTGGGGCGACGCTCCTCCACCCTAGTGGAGGAGCTGCCCCTGGTCTAAAGTACAAACAGAGAGAATAGAATTTCTGGTTTGAAGGTCATTTGGATGGAATGGTTTGAAGGTGTAGATTTATGTGTATCAAGTGTGAGCACTGAATAGCAAAAAACAAAAGTCAAAATCAATTGATGGTCAATTCAGAGACATCAGATTTGGATACACAGCTTTCAGGGAGTGAAGAGTGTGGCAAAATTAGTATTGAAGGTGATGTGCAAGGTAAGGATGGCCTTGAGGTCTTTCTAGTAATTATGCCAGTGAAGAATCTTATAATCCTGTTTTACTGGTCAGTCTGAGGAGGTAACAAGAGTTACAAGAAAATTTAGGCAGTCAAAGCTGCCAAATAATTTCAAAGATTCTTTTCTTATATTAACGTTTTTTGCATTGAAAAAGAGAAAAAAGGATATATCCTTTGAATGCTGAGCTTTGTATATGGCTTTATTCTAGGTTTTGTATGCTTCCACTGTGTTATCATCTGTGGTGCGTGGCGCTATTTTGAAGCTCATACTTGTGGAACCTGGTCACGCAGCAGGTTTGTTGATCACTCTGCCCTGGATGCCAGCATGTAGTATCCTCAGACTGTGAGTGCCATTTCTCAAGTTATCAAACTTATTTGGTGTTCTCTTACAAAGAAACATATGCCTTATTTCCACCCTTCTGAATACACTACAGTTGAACTTCCATACTAAATGGAGGTGTGTGCCCCAGTGTCATCTTAAGGATTTTTGTGTCCCTGGGCAAGGCATATTCTGGTGCCCCCAGTTTGGAACAATTTTGAATGCTACTACCCATTTTGTGCTAATTGAAGCTAGTGCTATGCCAACAAATATTAAACTATGATAAACTTTAAGAAAGGGAATCACTTGTAAACTGCTGATATATGTCTTACCTGGGCCCCCAAAAATCCTAAAGATTAAACTGGACAGGGAGAGCAGTTGAGATAGAGAAATAGAGGTTATGAAGAAAGACATTACCATCGGGAGGGGGCTTGAAATGGGGGGCCTGGGCAATTGCCCATTTTGCCCATGCCTTAAAACGCCTCTGATGTACCATCTATTAAGGCTTCATAGAACGCTGTGTATGAGTTTTGCAATGACTGGGACCTCATGATAACGACCCTTCATTCCATCTTGCAAGATAGCGGACATCTGAGCAAACCAAATTTTTCACAGTACAAAGATTGATTTAGATTCCTAAATGAACAAATACTTGTGATTTCAGAGCTTACGAGATGATGGTCATTTCAGTTATTTTTAGGGTAGTAGGATCTTCAGCAGACTCCAGTAAAATTACTGTACATCAGCGTAGCACATAAACAGGTGTCTGATATAATGGTAAACATAGTGAGCCGCGGTGTTCCCTATGTTGATTAACCATGTTAGACCGCCTCTGCTAAACCACGAGGGCCCAAAAGACGAAGAGCAAGTGTAACCCATTTGACTATATTCATAAATTGGCTCTACACTTAAAAGCAATTGTAGAATGTGGCTGAACTACTGGGTCAATTTCAGTGTGTGAATGATATATCACTGAGAGCGGCATTTCACATGGTAGTTATCCGTTTACATGTGTGAGTGAATGTGCTGTTTCTTGATTACTGCTGCTAACCTGTTGCTGTGGCTGCACTGACCATGAGACTTCAGCTATGCAGGTCAGTGCCTGTGATGTCACAATGGGAGGCAGAATTAGAATTAGGTTGAATAAATGTGACAGCTGGACTTGAGGGGAAAAGCATAGGTTTGCTCAGAGGTGTTTTCTTGACACTTAATCTTGTCTTCCTATCTTTAAGATCTCATGGTAGCACTATGTTAAAGCACAACCTGGGACCTTTCTCATGCTTAACATGGGATGCGCCCCAGACTCCTAGACTCATGCCAGCATTTGGTTGAGCTAATGGATCCGGCAGTGGATCACTGGGCTGAGAGCTGGCCCTCAAACATAGGATTATGATGAATTACCGGGATCCACTTAATAGGCAATGTCAAGTTATTTCATAATGCCACCTGAAGACTTGAAACAGGTAGGAAGAATGAAATGTAGTGTGAAAGAGGTAACTGAGCCCAGCACACGAAAAATCCTGCACCGATTTCCTGGCAGAGTTCATAGGTCCAGAAGTGTATTGAAGAGTTGGGATCTGAGGTCCAATAGTTATACCAGGTGCCCACTTTGAAGTAGAGGAAGCTTCTAGAGGTTTCCACCCCTAAGGTGTCAGGCATTTCCTTCCTTCCTGTCCTGGCCCCAGCTTGTCTTGGGTCATAGAAGACCAGTGTCAAACCCTTTTAGAGTGATCAGGCAGAGAGAGTGCTCAGGCAGAGCCTTTGTGATGCACAGGTGTGGTAGGTGACAGCTCCTCCTTCTTGTTAACTCAGAGTGCCCCATCTTGCCAACACCTATCTTCCCTTTGTCTCACTGTCTGGGAACAATGCACAAAGACCAACTGCCAGCTACACCTAGTCATGTGACCCAGAATTAGGCTGCAGGCACCAAAATGGTTAGGACAACATAATGTCAACTTTCTAAAAGTGGAATTTTCAAAAATGTGTCTGGAAGTCCAACTTTACCAATAAAGAGAGCTTTTAATTACAATTCTTTAGACACCAAACTCTATATGTCTACCTGCTCCCAATTGAAAGTTCCACTTATTGGATATACTAAGGAAACTCTGACTGTATCCAGAGGAAAGTGTAGGTCTTGCAGTAGTGAAAATGGATTTAGAAGTTTTGTACTACCAACACATGTAAAACTTATATATATTTTATATCTATTTTATTATTTCACATCAATAACATCAACAGTTAAGCCATACACAATAAGCACAGATATCTGAAGCACAGTCTTGGTACAGGAGAAAGAAATACTCAAGCATAGCATATGTTTGTGGAGCAATAGCGTGTGCGGTGGAGGAGAATGGGAAAGGGAGGTCACTCATCAGTAAGTGTGGTGGCAGGAGTCAGGGAGCTCATAGCAGTATTAAGGTACCTGAAGGCACAAGCAAAGGTAAAAGAGCACTCCTAGGACCCTGGCGGCGCAACCCATAACAGTGGTGTTCTTAGATTCCTCAGTGCAAAAGGATTGTAAGCCCAAATCTCGTGTATCTTTCTTTCCAAAAATGATTGGCATCCCACTCAGGGCAGACCGGTGTCACTTTTGGCTTCTATATTTTCTATGTAAGTATCCCAATTTTCACCTCCCATTACTGCCACCCCCTTATCATGAAGGGAGCGCAATACACCAGCTTCCCCATGCGCCCACTGCAGTAATGTGTTCAACCATTTAGTGATGTCCGGAACTGTGGGCACCTTCCGTTGCATTGTGATTTGTCGCTTGAAGAGCACAAACGTAAGACCAATAAATCTGTGCCAGTGTTTCTCTCCTTTGGCTGTGGTGCGTAGCCTGAGTAGACAAGATTCAAGGGTGGGAGTCAGTGCATGATTCATCAGTTTCGCAATGGTGGAAGTTACCTCAACCCAGGCCAAATGTAAGGGAGGGCAATCCCAGACCATATGATAAAACTCGGCCTCTGCAGTTTTGCAGTAAGGGCATTCGGGTGTGGACATTGGAAACATACGCTTTATACGTTGGGGAGATAGATATGCCTGGTGTACATAATTAAATTGCGTGAAATGGAATCTAGGGTTCTGAGATACTTCCTTCACCTGTTGGAGAGCTCATGCCCAGGTTTTAGCAGTCAGTGGTTGTGGGAGCACGTCAGTTCAGCAAGCCAGAGCCTTCCCCACCTCCGCCAGGCCAGCAGTGGACAGTGCTATATATAACATCGAGACAGTACGGTGTTGCCCACTGTGCATGAGGAGGGTATCCAGGATAGGCGAGTGGGGTGGTTTTGTGTCACCCACTCCCCAGGTGCTCATCACTATGTGATGTATGGCATAATAAGTCAGGAAGTCGTCTTCACCTATGTTATACGTATCCATAACTTTGGCATAAGACATCAGGGCCCCTTCTTGAAAGAGATTTCTCGAACTTACTATTCCTGCCGCCTTCCACGGTGTCATAACATGGTGGTCCTCCAATGCACGCATACCTGGACCTGTTTTAGGAGTAGGATTATGCACATAGTTGTTACCAGATATGGGTACTATAAGAATTGAGTAGATTATTCTGAATTGCAATGTAACTTCATTTTCATGGTCTGTTCTAACCACTACATTGTAGCTCCCTTGTATATTTTGTGTAGTTTGCCTTGCCTAATATTTCTTGTAACATTTATAAATTGTATCTCGTGTTGGTATCTTGCTTAATTTGGTCCAATCTAGAAGCACTGTCTCTCATTGGGTCTAATCCAGGCTATATAAAACTGGGAATAAATAAATAGGCTTTGTGCATACGGAAAATTCACTTTTTCAGATGGGCCTATGTCTTCTGAGATAAGAGATCTATCTACTTGTAAAAATCTTTTTCTTCTGGATATACCTTGACAAATATGCTATTGCTAATGAGCCTCTTTAAACATATGAAAATTGAATAACTTATTGCTGTGGTCATTTTTATTATACTCTCTGTTTAAGAGGGTTATGTTTAATTGGCAAGAAGCTTGACACCAGTTCAACTCTCTTAGTATCCAGTCCCTTAGTTACGTAGGCTACACCTCTTATGATAGTTTCATAGTTACCTGTGCTGATAGGCCTTCCCCAACACTTCTTAGGCCACATTCAATGCTGCTTAAACTACTCCCCGCAAAGATATATATAGTTTTGTAATTCTTGAGGGCCTCCTTGCTTTTCATTCCATTTACCAAGCAATGCTTGTGTAAAAGTGTCCTCTTGTGTTTTTTAAATTCACTGACTTCTTCTGAGAATTCTTCCTGTGTTTTAGGAGTGTTCTTTTTTGGTATATATTTGTTTCACAAAAATAAATTGAATGCAGGTCTGAGAGCAGCATTATTGTTGCAGTAAAATGGATAAGTCTTATGTGTTTTTTCTGCGTAGGCATATGCGATTGAATAACATATTTTTATTTTTGCCTTTTAGAAAGAGAAGAAAAGTGGGCTGTTGAAGCTTTTGGCGGGATCGAGTAAGAAGAAGTCACGCACCCCACCCTCTGTGTCTCCGACTCACGAACCTCACCTGGCCGCAGAAGATGTCGCCGGTCACGGGGCCGTTGGACCGCAGATCTCTTCCTTGTCTAGTCAAGGCCGGGCGGGGTCATGTCCTATCGAAAGTGACATGCAAGGAGCCATCGGAATGCATCCGCTGCACCGGAAGACCGGCTCTTTGGATCTGAATTTTTCCATCCCCTCTCCGGTCAGACAGGCCTCCTTGACGATGGCGGCAGTGCGTCCAGAGCCCAAGCCGTTACCCCGGGAACGGTAAGTGGAAAAGAAATGTCTTGCTCAAAAAATAATATCAAAGACATGTGTTCTCTTTCCTTAGCTGACAAAATGATTTTGAAATCTCACAATTTCCATAAATTCTGAATCCATTTGCCTAAAAATGTTACTTAGCATTGTTTCATAATATGCCGTTTTACAATAATATAAGACAATAATAAACCGTTATATTGTTGTTCAGTGGATCCACCTGTGGAATAACATCTGAGTGTAAATATAAATTCAATTATGCTTTTGCGTAAGTTGAACTCACAGCTAAAGGCTCCTCTCCTATCAAACTACACACCATCTACCACCCTCCTGGTGACCGTGCCCTCTTCGCAGTTGAGTTAACTGACCTAGTAACATGGTACTCCCTAACTGACATGAAGGACGTGTTCTTGGGCGACTTCAATATTCACTGGAACAACTCAGAAGACACCTCAGTCCGGTGTTCCGCCACCACTCAGTGGTGAACCCAACACTGCAGGAGCGAAGAATGTCCCAGTCCGCTACCCACGCCTTAACCACTATTGCCCATACATATATATAATGGCAACTGCAGAAGAAGGCACCGGGAGAAGGTGGGGGAAAACAAAGGAAAATAAAACAAAACAAGGTGACCTATCCGTCTAGGCTCCCCCCTCTCTGGCTGTAGATGGAACACAGGGAAGGAACAAGTAGCCTTTTGGAAAAGAGAAAAAGAAGAAAGAATTAAGCAGTGTGTGCTGTAAATATCACCATTCATACATGACCAGGTACACATTCACGAACAGGAATGTATGTATTTCTTACCCCTTTCTGTATAGTCTTTGGCCAAGAGGGTTGGAAAAACAACCTAGGTTCTACTCCATCCTGTTGTGGTGTAACAAGTATGATGCAGTCACTGGAAACACATAGATAAATTGTCTAAGCAAAATAACACCTATTGCCACCTTCTTAAAATGGGAAAAAAAATACCTAACTAGGCAAAAAAAAAACGTTAATATACCAAAGTAGTAAGGGATCCATTTTTGTTGCTTGACTTTGAAACGCTTCGTAGAAGCACCCATGAAACCTACAACGAAAGTGATAGGTCAAAAAAGTGAGGAAACAAAATCCAAGATGAGACGGGGAAACCAAATGTCCCTCCCGTACTCACCGACAAGTGTCCAAAATATAATCCAGGATAGATGGTGTGATGTCCAAGAAGGAATAACCCAACGAGGCAGGATTCAGCGTCCCAAGGAGAGGAAATCCAAAGCGGAGCAGAGTACAACGACACAGCTTGTAATCCAAAGACGCTGCAGGCAAAGTCCTTCCGGAGGCGAGAACCAGAAGCAAAACCAAGCGAAGAAGTGAAGGCGAGCGGTGTTTAAATACCCGCTGCCTTCATACGACAATCCCCGCAAGTGCACCCAACCAAGATACTCAGCACACACACAAGAAGGTAAGGAAGGAATGAACAGGAAGAGATCAAAGCCCCGCGGGCCTCCCGCTAACCACCGGACCCAACATCCGGAACCTCACAAACCTTCTTGAAATAAACGACCTTAAACAACTCTGCACTGAACCAACTCATATCAAATGCTCCTTTCTCGATGCGATTATCACCAAAAATAAGCCTGTCTCACTTAGATCCATCTCACCCATTGACTGGTCTGACCACCATCTCATACTGTTTAATATCGATACCCACCTCAGATCCCACCCAGCCTCAACATTTAAACCTATGCACTGGGCTATTAACATCAATCAAGTCCCAATAATTGAACTGGAATCTAAGATCTCTGCCCAACTGCAGCGTCAACCTCTCACTTACACCGTCAATGACCTCACTGCCCACTGTCTGTAACACAACGATGACTGATATTCTTGACCGAGTGGCACCGCTTAAACTAAAACAATCAAGAAGAATCCAATCAAAAACTTTGTTCAACTCAGATCTGAACAACCAGAGGAGACAATTTAGACAGGCAGAAAGGATATTGAGACTGAATACCTCGATAATGCACCTAACACTACTAAGAACCGCACAGATTTCCTATAAAAAGCACTTTTTTAGAGAAAAAGCCTCTTTCTTCTGCAACCAACTTGACCGTGCTAAGAAGAGACCCAGGAAACTCTTCAACATTATTAAACGACAAACTACCTTCACCTCCCCTCACAAAATAACAGCCACCGTAGAAAGCTGTGAAGAAATTGCCAGCTTCTTCACTGATAAAGTCACAAAAATTGAGCAATGCTTCATCCAAATCACAAATCTGTCATCACTCCCAACCTTCCCCACTGACTCACTTCCCTATACGGTAGCCAAACCACCAGAGCTAACTATTGACCAAATGGCCCCAAATAAAAACCAAAGTCAACTATGATCTCACTCAACTGAAAAGCTATGCTTTTTGGTCTGCAGTGGCGGCTCCCCCATAGGGGCGTGGGGGCGTCGCCCCACTGCTTTCTCGCAGTGCGAGAAGCAGAAACATAAAATGGTAAAATTACCATTTTATGTTTCTGCTTCTCGCACTGCGAGAAAGCAGAAGTGCCAGGTTGTGGGTGGGCGGGCAGGTGGGCGGACCTGCTCGAGGGCAGGGGGGGAGTGGCTTGCCCACTGTTGTGGGTACTGACTGTTTGGTCGGGCCCAGGGCCGACCAACCCAGTCATGCTCACTCTCCCTTTTTCTCTATGTAGGCTGCTGCATGCAGCCTACATAGAGAAAATGGCCTGGCTGGGGTGCTCTCCGCTGCGCCTCACCAATCACAACGCTGCCATTGCAGCGTTGTGATTGGCTTAGGGCCGGGGAAGGAGGCTGCCTGCTGGCTGCTTCCTGTTCCTGCAGGAAAGCAGCAGGAACACGCGGACCCGGCTGCACCATCACACCGGCCTGGAACGGAGGCGGCGCCGGCGCCGGCGGTAAGGTAGGTTTTATTTTGTTTTTGTTTTTCCCCACCCGCGAACACCCGCGCCTCCCCTCCCTCCCTCCCGCGAGCATGGCCGAGGCCCCTGGTTACTCAGAGCACAGATGTTGCTCTCAGATTAGCTTTTTGACTGACACTAGTTACCAAGTAAGTTGTAGAAGATTTAATGGAAAGGCGGACGTGCTTTAAGCAGCTCGGTCATGAGTACGCACCCAAAACCAATGGGGCTAACGTCACGAGACAGTTCATTTGTCAGTGCATGCTTTTACCATATTCATGCAATCGAGTTTAATTAGTTCTTAGAATCCAACTATCCCAAACTGTTCTCAGCAACGAACGCCTGTTCATGACTGGAATTAAATATTGCAAAACAGACGTCTACTTTACCCTCCCAACCGCAGGGCCAACGCGTCTACATAAATTCTATTTAGAGCCTTATTTCAAGACCTCCGGAATTACTGGCGGTATTACCACGCACCCAGGCAAATACAGTTATTATTTCACATCGTACAATACCGGGATCAAGTGCAAACGGATCCCGATATTTCACCACATCTCAGAATGAGCCTTTATTTCTTAAAACGGTACTGTTCATGAAACGTATTGGGTAAAACGCTATTCCAGTTCATCTGGCCTCCAGGCGCTCCCTGAATTCTCTGTCCATTTCCTACTGTACTCTTTTTTTTAATTCACCTTGTGCCCTCTTCTTCTACCCCTCTTTGGCTCCATTTCTTTCCAGTCCAACGGGTTTCTTGTATCCAGCAGTACAGGAGCTCTTAGAGGTGGTTAGTTCATGGTGCGTAGTGCTACAAGATTAAAGCACAAATATGTTTTGTTACTGGGTTTTTGCATAGCACAGTTTCACCAGTCACTTGGCCTTTCGGGGTTTTGAGCATACATCGGTCTGCTCCTGTGATTTATCTAGCAGGGGCTTTTCGTTGGGGACTTTTCTTCCTGAACCACGGTAGCACGATGGCGGTCTTGAGGGCGTGGTTCATCCTCGCTGAGGTGTTCTGTAAATGGAGAGGGGGGACCATGCCTCCTACCAGTATAATTCATGGCAGTGTGTGGTGGGTTAGATGTGCACGGTATCACAGTGGGAGTTCCGGTCTAGAGGGCGTGGACCTAAGTCATGTCAGCTCCAGCATGCTGTTGCATAAAACAATGGGTCTTGTGGCCATCCAACAACCTAGGTGCACCTGTGGCAGTCTTTCTAGTGTAGCGTTTCTGAATCATATTTTCTGTGAGGTGGGTGTATTGTTCTTGATCTAGGTTCTAAACTCCACCCAGGAATCTTGTTTCCCTGTCTCTTTGAATTTGAAAAAGTCTGCTCCTATATTGCACTTTTTCGGTTGTTCTGTTGCATCTGACATTTCATGACCCACTAACACTCAGTTGTGAGAATCTGCTGTCGATGTGCCCCTGTACACGTTTCTGTTCACCTTGGTTTCTCTGTATCACAAGTCACCTCTGAAGGTTTTTTTCTCCACCAGAGTTGTCTGCAAGGTTCTCTCCCCAAAGCTACCTGCTTCTGTGTTCTCTGGTTATGCACTTAATCAGAGATAACTCAGCAAAGCAAGGCTTTTCTGTTGTTTATAACTAATGTGGGCTAACTCCTGCTGTCGGTGACAATGGCCTAGCCAGTGGTGTGTCTTGTGCCCAGTGCAAGGAAGTAAACGAGTCTCCTGGTAACTGTTTGAACTGTGAACTACAGACATAATCAGGGTTCAGTGTGCCCTTCAGGCTTCTAGGCCCCACGTTTACTTCTACAGGGAGTATTACTAATGAGCATGCATGCCAATGGTTTGGCTCTGTCTTTTCAAGGAAGTAAACCTGGCTCGGTCTCTGCTGCCTTGGTTTAAGGTGTCATGAAGGCAGTGAAAAGAACAGAATGTTTACAGGTCTCGCAGAACCTTGATTAGAAAATTGATGGAACATGCACCATTTGTCCACTCTTTTTTCAAAATTTTCTCAGGGGGAGAAGCCCCCCGAACCCCCCGTAGGTTGTTCGGGCTCGCTCGCTACGCTTGCTCGCCAAAGTACAGTATGACAATAATTTTACGCCCACCACTTTCAAATGTCACCAGCCGCCACTGTTGGTCTGCCTTTAAACCCATGACAGAAAATGAAGTCTTCAATATAAATGCGAACTTAAAGCCCACTTTCAATACTACAGATCCCCTCCCATCCACATTACTACAAAGTCTCAACCACATCATTGTCCCGTTCTGGACAAAAATCATCAATGAATCTCTCGCCTCAGACTGTGTACCTGACTCGCTTTAACTAGGACAAATCCCTCCGATCCTCAAAAAACCAGAGGCAGACCCCAATGACCTCAGCAACCTCAGGCCTAGCTCCAGCCTCCCTTTCCTAGCCAAAACAATGGAGAACTGTGTCCTACAACAACTTAACCAACATATAGATTAATTCAGCCGCCATGACACCTTCCAGTTAGGATTCAGGCAAGGATGTAGCACAGAAACTGCCATGCTCAATATCTCAGATGACATCCATAGATCCTTAGATGAAGGTAACTCATGCCTACATATCTGACTTGACTTATCAGTGGCTTTTGATACCGCAAATCACTCAGCATTACTTGAGACACTGAAAATCCGCTCAAGTATCAATGGCACAGTCCTAAAATGGTTCACATCTTACCTGCAACACTGCTCGCAACAAATTAAAATCAACACCTGTCTCTCTAAACCCACACTAGTTACTCTTGGTGTTCCCCACTAGTTACTCTTGGTGTTCCCCAAGGCTCATTTCTCTCCCCTTCCCTTTCCAATCTCTTCATGAAAACCCTACAATCATCCTGAAGCAAGCAGGGGTCAAATATCACCTATATGCTGATGACACTCAGCTCTACTACAAAATCAAATCACCCAGTGACATCCTACATCTCAACGCCATACTAATCAAGATACAAACTTGGCTCAATTCAAACCACCTATGGTTGAACCCCAACAAAACTGATCTACTGCTGTTCTCCCCTAAAATTAACCCTCTACCAATCCAAGAATGGCTCAAGAATCTGGATGCCCTAAATTGCTCTCTCACTCTGTCCAATTCTGTAAAATCCTTAGTCATCACCCTGGACAAAAACATGTCAATGAAGAATCGCATCAAAAACTCAGCCAAAGGAGTGCTTTACACACTAAAACACCTCAAGAAAATCAAACCATTCATTCCCACAGATAATTTTAAGACTAGTACAATCTCTAGTCCTCTCTAAACTGGACTATGGGAACACAATTTTCACTGGGACGCAAACAATTCACCTCACCCCCCTAAGAACAGTTCTCAACATGGCGGCCCAGCTCCTAACAGATTTTAAATGGTTTAAACGCATCACACCGGCCCTCAAGATCCTCAACTGGCTTCCTATCGAAGGAAGATATATTTATAAGACTGCTTGCATCACCCACAAAGACCTTCACACACATACCCCCAACTACCTAAACAACACACTTATGAAAGCATGAAGAACCAGAACTCTGAGAAGCTCCAACTCACTACTTCTCATACTTCCCAAACTGAAAAAGGAAATCCACCCAGATTCGCCGTTTCTCTGGAAATGCACCCAGGATACGGAATTCACTTCCGAGAGATCTCCAATGCAACCCCTCCTTCTTCTGCTTCAAAAGGGACCTGAAACTCCTTCTCCTCAACAAATACTTTAACATGCACGCTAACTGAATTGTTTTCCAATAACTCATTTACTCTATGACCAGACCCTTTGCGACAGTCGGTTGGATGATTGTTTCAGCTGCCTTATATGTCATATACTCCTTGAACTCATGCTGTTCTAATTGTCCGCATACTGTAACCACCCTTACTGCCTAACAATTCCCTTTGTCTCTATTTATTCATGTTCTTGAACCTAGGGTCTTGCATTAAATGTAAAGCCTATTTTTATGTAAAGCGCTCTGATACCTTCGGGTCCAGCTAGCGCTATATAAAACCTATAAATACATAATAATAAATAATTCTATGCATTACGAGCTAAAAGATATGCCACCAACAAATCTGTGGATCAGTGGCAAAAATAAGTACTCATCCCTACTATACCTTACATTTGTCTACACCAGGACTCGCTTATAGTCCAGCCAGTGATACCTTGAACCGTCCTTGACTGCTTAAACCATCCTCTTCTGCAATGCACCCACTGCAGTGGCTGTGGTTGGCAGAGAGAACCCAATTTAAGTTACTTTGTCCTGCACACATGATATTTTACAATATGGAGACACATTTTCTTGCAGAGAAATCCCTTCACTATGGTCAGGGCCACCAGAGCTAGGTCTCAAAAGAGGTTCCAATTATGTCCAGGGTTGACTAAATTATGTGACAAAGGAGAGGCAAAGTATCTGGCAAAATAAGCTAATTGCGGTGCTTATTGTGTGATATAAGCAAATGGTGTGGCTCAGTCTGTGGGATTGATAACTAGTTATTCTGATGTTTAACACACTTTATTACAAAAGAGACTTCAATGCCACACAAAATACGTAGATTTCATACGATAGAAAAATACCTGAGCTGTTGTGGCACAAAGACTTAAGTCGGAATGTTCCGACGAAGATAAGCATTAGCAAGAATGATCTAAAAGCAGGCACCTGCCAATATTTTTTGACATGTAGAAACTGGAACCGCTGATACCCACTGACCTACGATAATAATGGGAAAATATGTGCTAGTCCTTACTGTGGTAAAACCTTTAACACTTTCTGAAGCCATTTGGTTAGAGCCTAAGGGGGGTATATATGAAGCAGGGTGAGGATGAACAGGAATAAGGGAAGTGGAGAGGAATTTGCCATGAATATTCTGTCAATACTGCTTGATTTACACCAACACTACAGGGCTCTCTGTTATCCTGTAGAATTGCACTCCTGCGAGGCTGGGTGTTAAATAAACTAAATGTTTTTTTTTTTTTTAACTTTATGTGCTATGGTTCTAGTTGACAACATTTAAGTTACACAATTGTAAGGATGTATATGGAGCTTGAACAAGGGCGGCTAGTGAGTCCATGCCAGGGTGCCAGTGAGTCGGTCCTGTGAGTATAATATGCTTGCAAAGAAGATTCCAGCTGAAGAGTCACTGCTGCACATCTTTGGTAATGGGCACTCAATCACAACATGAGGATTAATGCTTCTTTTTATATTGAAGAAAAGAAAAGTAAACATTTTCAGCAGATCCTCTTGGAAATGTACAATATTGCACTCTACAGGAAACAAGCTAAGATATACACACTTGTTTAAATAAAGTGATTTTCCTTTTATTCTACTGGATCCCAGGTATGTTTTATAACGTGTCTTCAGTTTTTGGTTTACTCTGTGTTCAGCTCTGAAATCACCCTTTAAGGTTTTATATCCCATACATTTGTATTTGCTTTACTGAAAGGCACTTTAGAATATAGTCCATCAGACTTTAATAAAGAAATGCAGACTGCCTGGGATTTTTATAACTTCCAAATGCATCTCTAAATAAATATTGATTTATGTTATATTGATTTGTATAGTGCACTAATCACCCAAGAGGGTATCCAGATACTTGGGCAGGTGTGTGGGCCTCAAGGTGCTTATGCAAAGACCAGGTGGTCAGCTTCTTACAGAACTCAAGAAGTGAGGAGGAGGCTCGGCTGTGTTGAGAGAGGTTGTTCCATGTCTTGCGTGTGATCTAGGAGAATGAGTGACCTCCAGTTTTGCTTTTGCGTAGAATTTGTGAGAGTGAAGCACAGCTCAGGTGTCTGGTGGGTTGGTGAAAGTGTATGCAGTTGTTCAGGTATTCTGGTCCTGTGTTATGGAGGGCTTTGTATGTGTGCGTGAGAAGTTTGGCTGTGCTTGTGAATGGGGAGCCAGTGAAGCTTCCTGAGATGCGGTGTGATGTGGGTGCGGCGTGGAAGATCGAGTTTTAGTCTTGCAGCAGTGTTTTCGATGGTCTGGAGTCTGGAGTTGTTTGGAGATTCTGACATAGAGAGTGTTGCCGTAGTCCAGCCTGCTGGTGATGAGTGCGTGTGTGACAGTCAGTCTGGTGTTCTGAGGCATGCGTAGGATGTGGAAGTAGGAGGTGCATACTACGTTGACTTGAGTTGCCATGTTGAGCTTGTCATCTAGGATGATCACTAGATTTCTTGCGTGGTCTGTGGGTGTTGGTCCTAGCTCTGACGACCACCAAGTGGAGTCCCATGGGGAGATCTTGTTGCCGAAGACCAGTACTTCTGTCTTGTTAGAGTTGAGCTGCAGGAAGTTGGTTTGTATCCAGTCTGCTACCATGGTCATGCAGTTGGGCAAGTTGGCTCTGGTGGTGGTTGCTTTGTCCGTCAGGGAGAGCATGAGTTGTGTGTCATCGGCATAGGAGATGCCGGTGATGTCTTGTGATCGGATAATGTCGGCGAGAGGTGTCATGTATATGTTGAAAAAGGCAGAGCTGAGGGACGATCCCTATGGGACTCTGCATATCAGTTTGTGGTCTCTGATGTGAAGGGTGACAGCCTGAACCTTTGGTTTCATCCAGTGAAGAAGGAGCAGATCCATTTGAGAGCGGATCCTTGTACGCCAATCTCATCGAGTCTTCTGTTGAGGGTGTTATGAGAGACAGTGTCGAAGGCTGTGGAGAGGTCGGACAGGATGAGGGCCGCTATTTCTCCTCGGTCCAGGATGATTTGAACGTCATCAGTGGTCTTAATGAGTGCTGTTTCAGTGTTGTGGCTCTTTCTTAATCCTGATTGTGTGTTGTCTAGAAGATGGCGAAGTTCAGGTGGGTTGTGAGTTGTTTGTTGATGGCCTTCTCACTCACTTTGGCTGGATAGGGGAGCAAGGAGATAGTTCGGAAGTTGCCCAGTTGATTTACATCAGGTGAAGGCTTCTTGAGGAGGGCTTTGATTTCTGCAAGTTTCCATTCATCCGGGAAAGGGACCGATGTGATGGAGGTGTTGATGATGTGGGTCAGGGTGGTGCTGATTGGTGATGCTCCGAGGTTGTAGATGCAGTGGGGGCATGGTTACGTTGGGGCCCCTGAGTGGATAGTTTGTTGCAGAGTTGTTGGGAGGCACGGATGTTGCTGACAGTGGCTGATGGCGAGGTGAAATCCTTAATGATCGAGAAGATCTCCTTGCAGCTGTTGGAGCTAGCTTTGATGCGATCCACTAGTGCTTTTTTCTTGGTGTCTCGTATTTGCTGGTGATAGCGTATGAGGGCAGCCTTGTAGGTAGTTCTGTCAGTGGTGTCGTGGTTGGCTCTCCATTTCATTCTAGCTGTTTACAGTGTCGTTTGGTGTCTCAGAGGTCTTCTGTGTACCAGCTGGCCTGCTTATTTGATCTAGTATGCTTGCTGGCTTTGATGGGTGCGAGGGAGTCCACTCAGTTCTTTATCCAGTTGTTGAAGTTGTTGATGTCCTTGTGAAGGTTATCTGTGCGGCTAGGTTGATCCCTGGTGAGGACGCTGAGCCAGTCTGCAGCTTGGAATGCTAAACCTGATACAGGTGTTTCCTTGAGGTGTGTTGATTTGGAAGTGGATGATGGAGTGGCCGGTACATGTGAGTGGTGTGGTGGAGTTGTGTTTGATGCTGTCACTTATGGTGAAGATGGGATCCACTGTGTGTCCTGAGGTGTGTGTTGGTTCTGGGACAAGCTGGATGAGTCCGATGTTGCTGAAGCTTTCGAGAAGTGCTGCGGAGCAGGGGTCGTTTCAGTCTTCTGGGTGAAAGTTGAGGTCACCAAGGAGACTTTATGCTCTGGAGTCAATGGTGAGTGGAGCTAACAAAGTTGGTGATGGAGTTGGTAAAGGGTGGCTCATGGTCCAGGTGGTCAGTAGGCAAGGGTTCTGTTCAGGGTGAAGTTTTCAGAGATTTGCAGCTTGAAGTGTAGGTGTTCCATGAATGGGGTAGCATTCTCTGTGGATGTTGTGCATTTGATGGATTCCTTGTAGGTGTGCAGGCATATTGAATGGTCTTTGAGGTGTGACTAGGTTTGAATTATTTGCCTAAAGACACACACAAGAATGCATGACTTGGCTTTCAGATACTTAACAGGACATCCATTGGTGTGCACAACTGACCTCACCACGTTTCGCCTCTCTTTCATCAATGGATTCTTCATCAGGCATAAGGACCTGTCCCCTTTAATGAGTAATTCCTGGGAGTCTTTAAAGGATAGAATTACTAGTTTGGCTCCTACCATTAAAATTTTATACAAAGGATTCTGTTTTAGATAGCTGCAAGGGGAAAAGTATAAGTAGTTTTTACCATAATGTTGCAACTTGTATAGTTATTCTCCAAGGAAATTCAAAAGCATGTGTGTCCAAGACAGGTGAATGTGCTATCAGTTCTTGTTTTATGTGCAAAAAGAACCTTTACAATGACCCAACTAAGAGTTCTTACTCTGCCAGAATCATTTTCTTTGCTTGTGCACCTCTATTTATCCTTCAGATGAGAGTTTTGATGTTTTTGCGCATGTACAAAAAATACAAAATAAGCCTCACTGTTTAAGAAAATGTGTGATCTTTTTTCTGTTTATTTAACTTACTGATATAACAAAGTAAGCACTTTGTCGCTATGTAGAATGTTTACTAATCACTTTGTTCAATGCAAAAAGGCCTCTGTTAGGTGGTTCACACCCTCCGCCCCCCAGAACTGCTCTCTCACCTCCATTGAATGACAGTATAGAAGTGATAGGCTGCCAATACATGTTAGTTTAGCCCTCAAAGGGACTTATTTGGTGTTACATTGTAACGGAAAAACTCCAATTTGTGAAAGAAGTTGTAAACCCTCCATAGAAGGATTCTTCAGTAGTGCAGAATTCTCTGGCACTAGGCAGCCAAAACTGCACCAGGGCAGGGACAAGGACAGGAATGCGTCATATTCTTTTAAATACGGCATAGTCCTGTACTTTCCCGGTCACGCAGCGCAGCAAGGTGACTTGCTGCGCTGCGTGACTTTTTTGTAAATACGTCTCGTGGTGTTTCAGTGCTGGCTGTGGTTTGCAGCACGGAGCTTCTGTAGCTTTGACTCGAATTAATTAGATGCAATTAATTAATGTTATCAAATGAAGTTATATTGATTTTAAGTGCTTGGAATAATTATTTTCAGTAAGTTTTTATGAGAAAATAGTGCCGTTTATCATGTTGTCGCTTTTGATCTATTTCGTTTTCCCTGTGTTTGTGCTGATGGCCTCTAGATTCGTCTTCTGTATTATCTTTGTTGTGGTTTAGGTTAATATATACATAGTCAAGTTAATTTTAGATCGCTACCTCGCCTCCTTTGTATTTTTTGAGGATTGGTTTTAGGAGTGCTTCAGTGCCATTCACGACAGGTCTATCGCATATACAAGAAGAATGTCAGGCAGAATGCAGAGTTGTAAGCGTTGTGATTGATGCTGAGCGATGGAGAAATGCATTTTATGTGGATTTATCATGTTGCACCATTAGTATACGATTTCCTAAGGTCATTGGTGATTTATGGTAAAGAAGTGGCTGTCTTGACGGTCTCCATGATGAGGAAACACAATTGATGTGATATGCTGTGTGCATTTCGCATTATACCTCCGATGGTGGCAAGGGGGCCATACAGTGGGGTACCGCAGGCCCCTGCAGCCCCTGCTGTGCAGGGGGGAACCAACTGTTAAGAGGCTCCCTTGTCCTTCAGGGGTCCATTCAGTCCAAGGTCAACGAATTTCTGTGAGATATGGAGACTCGGGCTGATGTAGCCAATCTTCCCAGAGGCACCTGGTCTTTGTTGGGGTCAAAGATGGCCTTAAGCTCTGTTGGAGCGGAGGAAGTCGTCCCACTTAACCCCCCCCCCCAAATCCCTGTCCCGAGCCAAGTGTCATGATGGGGGGCGGGGTCGCTGCTGAGTGACAGCAGCAGGGAGGAGGGTGGGCTGTCTATGCACTTATGTTTAAAGTGCGCATGTCATTTTGGCCGGCCGTCTTGAGACGGCCAGACACACATGCGCACTTTAAACATCTCTAACCGCAGGCGTCCAGGGCGCTGTGGAGCGCAGACTGAGGCCGCTCCCTCCAATCAGGTCACTGCTCTCACAGCATGAGAGCAGCGCCCTGATTGGTCAAGGGAGTTCCAGGCTCCAGCGCCAGTTCATGTGGAGGTCCAGAGGGGAGGACGTCGCGTTCGCCCGCTAAGTTTTTATTAATTTTTTTTTTGCCACGTTTCCTTGCCCCCTCTCCCCATAGATGCCAGCCACTACTGGGTCTAATTGGGTCGAGGCACAGGAATACCTTGGTCTCGGTGTTTGGGTAATTCTTCTTTGACATTTAACAGCATGGTCACCATGCCCTGACAGGCTCTGCAGCCTTACTTAAAGTTACTTAGAAAACTGTTTGAGTTGAGATGTGATGCTGTTTCTAGAGGCTTTGCAAGATCACAAATGATTGTTTTTTTTTTTTTTAGCATAGGTATTATGATTGCATTTTTAAGGGTCTGAGAAATGACTCCCTATGGAACCAAAGCAGCTATTGCATTGCAGAGATCCCAAAAGGGTGAGGATTTTTTTTTATAGAAAACCAAAATGTTACTTCTGTCGAACTAAATGATGGGCACAGAATCACAGAGAGGGGTTGTGCACGCAGGGGTAGGGAGACACTGCTCCACAGCCTGTGGAGCATTGGTGGCAATGTGTGCCCTTAAAATGTCAATATTGTTATTAAAGAAAGACAGAAGATTATCATGGAAGCCTCTTAAGGATGCTGGCAGGCTGGATGATGGGATAGGAAATTTGCAAGAGTTCTTTGGTTAAGTTCTTAGATTCAGCAATGCGGGTTTTGACGTTTTCCTTCTTTGCTCTTGCTGTTGTATGTCACTATATAATGTTTGAAACCACAACCTACAAAAATATTTCATCCATTATTTCAACTACCACAAGGTTGTCAAGGTAAGTAGATATAGTTAACTACAGATTTTCTATTCTTAAATCCACTTCTACTTACGTTGACGAAATAGTGGTAGTTGATTTGGTGGTTGCAACATTTTTACACAATGATTTTTTGACCACAATATCATGTTCTGATACATACTAATTTGTAGCCTCTGCCGTGTTCGATTGAACAGAAATATAATTTTATGCCAGCATCTTACCAGTGCTTTACTGTGAAGTTCCAAACATCTGCAACTATCAGTGTACCATTTGTTGTTCAGGGGGTTAACTTTCTAGGTGAACATGGGAGCCAGGACATCAAAGGCATGATTCGTTTTATTCCGCATGGTTTAGGCAATTAGAAGGTGTTTCCAGATGTGGATCAAGCATTTCCAAGAGCAGCCGAGTGAGTGATTCAGTCTGTATTTTATTCAGGTTTCTTCAGTAGATGATCTGCAAATGACAAGGAGAATTCTTACATCTACTGCCAATTTCACTGTCCGTGTAAAATTTGATTACATAGTGGTCTGTTCAAGAGAGCTATTGGAGCCCATGGAGCTGGAGTTAAAGTATCAGAGAGGGCAGAAGGCCAAGTCTACGACATACCATGTGAGTTGGTTTGTTGACCAGTTGGGTAAAGCCAAAAGTATCGATATCTTCAATAATGTTCTGGCTATATACATTAGTTGGATCACCGCTCAGATGTTCAGGTGCCCCAGAATAATGGCTTGGTCAGTGATGGTTAGTATGGTTAGTAGATGTTGGACGGAAGAGATTGAATGGATTGGTAGTGAGGTTTTTTGGAAGAATGGTAGCTAAAAGCACAAACAAAGGAGATGTTTAGACTTGTCACCGCATGTTTAGTATGTACTCAGATGAGTCATAGAATGGTCCTTGTATCTCCTCAAAAATCTTGGAGTCATCTTTGATGACAAACTAACATTTAGTAATCAGATCAATAAGCTCTCCTCCACCATCTGGTTTATTCTAAAAAGGATTAGAAAAATCCGCCCATTTATTCCTCCCGATGCAATTAAAACTCTGGTCACACCATTGGCCCTTTCGAGATTGGACTATGGGAATGCATTATACTTGGGAATTCAATCCCAGCATCTACTAAGACTGCAGCGTTTGCAGAACGCTGCAGCCAGATTGGTACTAGACATCCCAAGGTTCAAATCAGTCTCTCACGGTTTAAGAGCCCTCCATTGGCTCCCGATGAAAAAAAGGATTGAGTTTAAATCCCAATGTCTGGCCTTCAAAGCTTTACATGGCTTAGGGCCGCATTTTCTGAGGACGCACCTGAAATGGTATGCGCCGGCCAGAAGCCTAAGATCAGCCCATACAAAACTTTTACAGACACCTAAGTATAAGAAGGCCCACTGGGGTGGCAGAAGTTTTCTGTTAGGGACAGTTAAGATCTGGAACCAGCTTCCCATCTCCATAAAGAGCAGCCCATCACTTTTGTCATTCAGAAAGGCATTAAAAACCTAGCTCTTTAACAATTGATTTTTCCTGGATTCCCGCCAGTACCGTGCAATCTACCGTTTCCAGCGCCAAGACGCCCTTGGGCATTCGTCGCGCTCTATAAATATATCAATCAAATCAAATCAAATCCTTCAGCAAGAGTGAATTAAGGTTGATCAGAACAAACTTGCCTCCTTTGCCTTGTGCTCTGTTTTTAATCAGGATATTGTAACTCAGTGGAAGACAAGGGAATACGTCAGGAGCTGAAGAGTTGTTGAACAAAGTCTCTTTGATGGCCAAATGGTAGAAGGCATTGTTTAGGGTGAGGTCTTGGATGTTCTACGCATTTTTGACTGTAGATATTGCATTGACTTGTGTATCCGTTATGATTGAAGAGGAAGAGGAGACTGAATTGTTAACAGAAGGTATGGGTGGTAGAATTGATGGACCATGGATCACTGCAATGTCTGGGGGATGAAGAGAGGTGCTACTGGTTGGTTTGATTTGGACTCAATCTTTGAGTAGTATGTTTGTACGTGTAGCACATCATCAATCAGGTAAATAGCTTTTAGATTTTTGAAGTGCTGGTTGAGTGCCAGAAGATAGAAATGGTGTGCCTGAATCATTATTATTGATATTTATGGTATTTGAGAAATACATGAGTCCGGAAAGTCTATAAACGTTCGACCACCAGGTGTCATCGACCTTGAGGAGGGTGAATATATTTGTGTGGAGGCAGTGCTTAACTTGTAAAATAGTAAGTGGCGGTGCCCAAATGTTTTCAAGAAGCCCTTCGGCAGTGCTGCTGAATGTCAGGGTGGCTGAATACCTAGGCTGTCCAGTCTTTATTTCAACCCATGCTTCTTTCGTCCACCAATATAATCTGCCTACCCCTATAACAAACTATTGCAAGTTCCTTTTCATCCTTGCTTTCTCGCATTGCCACTTTTTTTTCCGTCTCTCTGTTTCTCTTTTTCCCCCCTTTGCTACTTTTCTCTTTCTTGTTTTGTGCCCCACCTGCAACCACCGGTACAAATTAAGCATTGCGTGGCAGTCATTCCCATGCGTTGAGGTCCGGACTACAGAACAGAAGGTTTTGTGTTTGTATCATAGATTGCTATATTTAAGTAGCTTTCTGCAGTTAGTGACTTTGGCTGTGCAGAAAGCATTTCAAATTTAAATTTCTTTTTACCTTGTTATGAGGTTACAAATGAGGGATCGTGAATTTCTTAGCTGGATTGGCTATATTTGGTAAGGCAAACACCAAGACTGAATTAGGCAACTGTGGTGTCAGTAGTGGATAAGCTCAAAGAAATCTGGAAGATAATCACCTGCCTCACCCATTTTGGTGGCAGTCTTGGAATGATGTGTCTTTTCAGTATAATTCCTTCAGTTATCAGGGTTGACGTATGGTGGCTTCTTCCCATATTATTGGCTTTTCCAGGTTTGTTATGGCAGCTCTTCTGTTCCTGTGTTAGTTGCAGCAGTACCCCAGTGTAGGTTACACCATTTCTTCCTGAGCTGAATACTGGAGATTGTTTCAGTTTTGGGTTTTACATAAATTCAGATTGTTTGCCTGGACCACAGGGCCACTGTTGAGACATTAACTGTAGCAATATGTCTTGGTATATGGGTTGTCTGTGTGCGTACCTGTCTCACTTTGTCGTCTGTGTACATAGTTGATTTATGAGAGAAACAAAACAAAATGATGGGTGGAAGGCCTGAATTTATCTCAGCATCTGGTTATTACTCTGGGCTGCATTCAAGTCCATTTATTTTACCCACTTTGCACTCCAGATAGTGAGCAGTTTAATGCAAACCAAACTTGGTCCTGTTCAAGTCGGATGAAGTCCACCACGAAGTGCCGAGCCGTGACCCCTCTGAACGGGAACACAAGCAACCGATACCCTTTTCAGGCTGGAAGGGTCTCATCAGTGAGGTGCGGCATGAGGCCTATGACACAGTGAGCTATGGGTCCCGTGTTTGGAAATACATACCACGCTTAATGTGTCCTAATGGGTTTCAAGGATGATCACATTAAGGGCGTCACACTGGGTGTCTCATGGGTGATGTATGTGCATTGGCGCTTGTATATATGTTTCACTGTGTTGCATGGGAGTGTGCACAGGTTTTTATAAAGGTGGCTGTCTGTGCGCTGCTACATACATACATGTGCAAGTATTTGTGCATGTGTAATGCTAAATTACATGCATCTGTGAGCATGCCCCTTACACTAAAACTGACATTGGTGTTGTCAGTGTCTGCTTTCCTTGCAATACCCAGACACTCTAGTGCAGATTTATTATTTTTTTCACACAAAGTGGCACAGCAAGACAACTTGCTGCGCTGCGTGAAAGTGAGAGGGCAGGAATACACCATATTTATCAAAATATGGCACATTCTTTCCTTTTCCTTGCACTGGTGCACTCAGTACAACCTAGTGCCAACGCAGGCACCCTTGCGTCATGGTGAAAGGGTGGCCGCGTTGCAGGCAGGATTGTTTATGTGCACGAAGGAACACCTTCCTCCACAGAAACAATCCTTAGATGCAATTTCATCTTTTTAAGCGTGCTGACGCATTGCTTGGTCTACCCGTGTGGGTAAATCTGGGAATGCATGCAAATGCATGGGGGGGGGTGTGGAAACACACACACTTCACCCATTTAACGACTCCACCAAGCAGAGTAACGCTAGGCAGTGGCTTGCATTGCCTTGTGTTGCACCAGATGTACCAAGCCACAAAGGGCCACGTAGGGTGGACGTCATCTTGTGTGGCATAAGGGTGAGGAAAAACAATAATAATAAACCTGCCCCTCAGTTTTGAAGGATATGTAGGATTAACTCACTGCATTGTAATGTTCTGGAGTTCTGTCTCTGTCATTCCTTCACCCAAGTTGTTTGTGTTCCATTTCTTTCATCTTTTGTAGTTGACGGATGGCTACATAGTTAATCGCAAGCCATTCCATGGTAAATGCCAATTTTTCTTATCAAGTCCTTAATACTGAGATTTAGCCTGTTTCCAACTGCTCTCAGATTGTGCAAACAGAGATCCTGAAGGGGTGGTAGGTAAAAAGACTTGCTCACAGAGTCTGGCCAAATAAAAAAGCCAGAATGAAAACTGAGTCGTTTTGGTAGTAGAGTTAGTGACAAACCACCTAGACCTGAACCTTGCTTTGTCTACAGTTGTATAGTGAGCCTCTCTCTGAAGGTCAGTTATCTATATTTGTAAGGCAAGATAAATATTTATATGGGGGAGGCATTTGGAGCTGCTTGCTGTGGGTCCCTTTTTCAGCCTCTTCACTGCCAGCCTCAGAACTCTTGGTACTTACTGTCTCATTCCAACCACATTGTGCACCATGTCTCAGGTAACCTTTCTGCTGTGAATCAGCCACAGGGAACATTAAATACCAGTCAATATGTATTAAAATGTCAGAACTTTGCTGCATTATAAAATACAGCACATGGTCAATCATTCAGAGGTAAGAATGTTTCACAACGAGGTGAACCTGCAGGAGTAGCGATGAGCACTGTGCGTGGGGCCGTTCCCCATTTATTCTAGGGGGGGGGAACTAAACTCTTGTTTAGTATAGCTGCAAGTATCCCTAATAATGTTTTTATTACATCAGTTATGTGTGCACTTCTACACATATTTACATGAAACGCACATCACACCTCATACATCTGTGTTAAGAAGGACTAAAAGAAGGGTAGGGGCAATGTTACTAGGAGTCCTAGATCCTGATGAAAGCCACAGACCCCACAGGAGGCTTTTTACAATTGACTGAAACATGTTGACTAGAGGATGAGAGAACCAAACGCTATCTTCAAGCATACTCCCATTTATTACTTTTATTGTAATCTTACGACAGGCAACTTTAATAGCGTTGTCTTTGTTGACCTATAGGTAATGTTTACATTTATCTTCTGAAGATCCCCTTTACAAAATCATATCGCTGGAGAAAGATCTCCACAAAGAGCTCCCGCCATTGGAACCCATCCAGTCAATACATGATATTGACTGGACGAGGAGCAGACCCATGCTACTTCCGTGGGTGAGGGTTTTCTGTCCCAAGAATGGGCGAACCCTTTAGGCTAAGTTGGATATGCCTCTTTTGTCTGTTGCACAGTGTGCACTATACACTATACATGTCGCTGGTCAATTTTCAGTTGTGTCTCTTTTTGATTATAGATGCAAAATGCAGTCAAGCCGGAGAAGAAAAAAATAAGGCACTGGGGGATATAATGGACACACGACTGGTATATGAAAAGATAACCTTGTGCCATGAAAGAGCTTTATTGTGCATTGTATCTACATTTGTGCCCCCAGTAGCCATCAACATATGGATTGAGAGACACTCCTTTTCACAGAGGCTGGGAGATACACTTGACCTCTTGACATGCCAAGCAGAGCTCTTGAAGGCCGCAGTCAATCAATGGAAAGTCTTCTCAGGCCAGCACTGAGTTGTGATTCTGTACTCAATAAACACTATCTCCAGAGACTGTCAAAAGTGAGGTCTCAACATTTATCCCACTCAGAACTTTAGAAATCTGCCAAATTAACATAATTATCTTTAGGCCGCTGTTCACAAAGTAAAACCCAATTAGCCATGATGCAGGCTTGAAGATCGGTTTGCCATAAGTCAGCTTTGATGCCTTTCAGAGATTAACCTGGTGTAACCTGGCAGTCTCATGGTTGGATAGATTAGCATCCTCCTAACATACTCTTATATTGGGCGTGTTTTATCTGTTTCAGCTTTTAGTCAATGTGACTCGATGTGCATTATCTGAAGAGAACTTACCCCTCAAGTATTAAAACCATCCTTTTTTCTTTAAATAGGAAGGGAGGCTTAACCTGCACAAATACATTGAGATTATCAGATTACCCATCTTTGTCAAATAAACATTTGATTAAAACCTGAGCACCTCATCACAGAAAAGAGGTTGTGGGGAAACCTTTTGATACCTTCCATGAGTAACCTTGGGCATGAGAGTCCTTCTAGAAGGTGTGGGATATGGTCTTGTTAATGGAAGTGTGAAATGTTCTTGTTAGTGGAACTTCTAGCACTATTTCCCTGCTCCTATTCCCCAGTATACGATAGCCTCAATTTCACATGTGCATCTAGGAGTTCAGGTTTTTTTCAATGGCGTGAGAATTTTTCATGCATATATTTGAAAAAAGAGTTCCCAAAGATTTGTTCAAGATAATAAGGAATCTAGAGTACCTGTATGCCTAAACTCAATGAAATTCCATAGACATATGAGAAACAAAAATAGAGGTCATTATGGAATATCAGTAACAAGGGAAACTCAAACACCTGCTTTTAGGTCCTCCAAAAATTGAGACCGAGGAGTTGCGGACAGCATATTAAACATTTGGCTGGCGAGTGTGTAGAACATTCTCATGTGTAAAGAGGTGTAAAGAGGTGTTTTAGGCTGTGCGGAGGTATGATCTCCTCATTGAGCGACGGTAATCATCGGCAACTCTTTGGCAATATGTCCTGATTAAAAATAAAGACTGCTCTTGCCTGTCTCACCTTAGCGTAATGGGATTACTGGGACTTGAACAAGAGTTGAGGCATCTCCCTTGTTTTTCAGGATGTGGATTGGCTTCTATTGATTAAGGCTTAAGAGGTTCAGGATACAAAATAGAACTCTAATGTTGTATTACTAGAATGTCGAAAATGTGTTAAAACAAAGAATTGAAGCATTCAGAATTTGTCCAATATAACAGAGATACAATCATAGCCTAGGCATAACTGCAAAGCCGGAATTCTGTAGTGGGGCTTAAAAAGGAAGTGTAATTGCTATATTACTATTTAATTAATTAATCTTATGAATCGGTTCCCAATCAGTTATGTTACATTGAGAAAATGTTGGGTCAAGTGTGGCCATTACATTGATTCGCATTTGAAACAACACATGAAGGAGCAAATGTGCTATTTCTTGATGCAATGCAGCTCAACAACCAAAGTTGGATAATTATTTGGGGTGGGTGAAGGAATAATCACAACCCTTGTCAGCATGAACCCTCAAAGTCACTAATTTAACCAGAGCTCATTCCCTTGGTGGCTGTGGCATTGACCATACGGGCTTAACTTAGGGCAACGTGTAAAGTATTTATGGAGCACCAAAACAGCAATAAAGTCAAAATGCAGCACAATAGATATCTGAAACTCAATTAGAAAATTGGGTTAATTTAATAAACAAAATGACAATAAAATAATAAGGGGGACCAGAGATATGATTCTTTTAGTTTTAAGAAGGAATAGCTCCAAGAAGCACAAACTTTCAATGCTAGTCAATAATCACGGGAGACCAGAACCTAAGCACAATTTGAGGCTGACTGCAATGGAGCGCGAGTGGCTAACATTAGCCAGGTTCGTCCTGGTCAAAGATTTGACCTACTGACTTTAGTCCTTTAAGTCCCAATCGACCGAAGGGGTACATTTCTAAGGCCTCAGGACCTCACTGGAGGCACTTATTGGCTCACAGGGGGTCAGGCAATAGGACAACAGCAGGGCACAGTCCAGGTCTAATTGCCACTGGTCAGTTGGGCAGTTGCAGGAAAATGCCTCTTGCAGCTTGTTGTGTACCTCTAGCTTTAATAGGAGGTCAACCTTATGGCCGTTGGAGTCCATTTCTTTGTCATGGGTACAAGAAGGAGCTGTGGTTCAGCAGGTCTGGGTGAGAGTCAGCTACACAGCTGTGAACAGAAGTCTTGATGCTGTGGGTGAGGTGGCAGGCATCTACGACACTCCTTCAATTGTGTGGTAAATCTTCCTTAATCCAGTTGGCAGTTTCGGGTTCTTCTGGTTTTGTGTGCTTAAATCAATGCTTTGCTTCCACAGGTCACAACCTGGTATACTTCACTGTTGCACACTGCTCCAGGGTGATGGCCCTTATCTTCTCCATCACACGCACTTGGCATACAGGAATAGTGAACTGTGCAAATAAGGTGATATCCCCTTCGGGTCACAACACTGCATGGAGGAACTACCCTCTTCATGTCACAACCACCCTCATCCTCACTGCAGCCCGTTAGCATATGGGGGCCGCGAATAGTACGCATAAAGTGACGGCCCCTTAGGATCACAACACTTCATGGGGCAACGGCCCTCTTCTGGTCACAGAGCTGCACTAGGGTGATGGCCCTTCACTGTTGCACACTGCTCCAGGGTGGTTACCCTTATCTTCACCATGGCCCCCACCGAGCATACGGGGGTCGAAATCAGCACCCATATGGCAATTGCCCTTTCGGGTCACAACACTGCACCAGGCGATGGCCCTCATCTTGCCACAGACCTGCACCAGGGCAAAAGTGCTTCTCTTCACCATGGGCCCTATCTGGCATATGGGGGTTGCGAACAGCACGCATAAAGCGATGGCCCCTTCGGGTCGCATCATGTCACTGGGCAAAGGCCCTGTTCTTGTCACAGCACTACACCAGGGCAATAGCCCAATCGGTGCGTGGCTCCTCAACACGGACCTAAATCTCACACTCTGCTTCAAGGATCCACTCAACAGGATTCCCACTAGACCTTGTTCCCTCCATACACTGTCCTCCTCCTCACATGGTCCTCTGGTCTCAGCAGTCAGGCAGATGCTGGTGCTCCAGATCCAAGGGCAAGTGGTCATGATTCGCCTGGGTGATGTCCCCTCCCCCAGCAGGGAGAATAGCAGACCTGAATCCTGAGTCCTGATCAAAATAGGCAGAACCTCTTGCTAAGCTTCTCCATGCTGATGTACAGTGCCAGTCTTTTTTATAATCTATTTCCAGACACAGATGTGATTTAGTGTCTTAGTCTTTGAAGTTCATGTTGTGGGGGTGCCTACTTTAAAGTACCCACTCTTCTGTCCTCTCCTTTGTCCAGGAAACAGCCTGTCACAGCAGGTGCAACTCACCTCTTGATAGCTCCACAACACAGGCCATGGGAGAGACTAGAGGATCACACCTGGATGTCAGCCTCACTGACTTATGCCTATCAAAAAGTTACAAAGGTCCTCTGCCCTATTCTTTATTATTCCCTTATCGGCCCTATCTCCTTCCTAAGATGTGCCGAGGCCCCAATGACCTGTGACCTATTCAGTATCAAAGAACTGTGTGCTAACATCATGTAGGCCAAGGACGAGTTAAGCACTCATCACCAAAACTTAAATTAGTGGGGCGGTAGGCCTCACTCCAGTGGCACAGGTAAAAAGGCCTGTTCAGTCTACTGATCCCAATTACAAAAGCACTATATGCTGCCACCACCACGTTTGTGATACTTAACTCTTTGGTAAGGGCAGTAGCCCTTTACCACTTATGAGGGCAGAGTTTTGGGTGCCCCTCCCAGACCAACAGGACCACAATCCATGAGACGGGCCTAGACCATAGTGCACACAGCCCCAGGGACCCAGATATTGTTTCAACTGGGGCACTCAGGGCAGGGTTGCACATCTGTCACTACTCAAGGGACTTTTCTGTCCCAATAGGTATCATTCACAAGACAAAATTCTTGACAGAAATCTGCAAGTTTCTCCCTACTTTGGAACAGACTTCTACTGTTTATTTATTATACAATGGCATGCTCAAGGAAATCAGGATTTGGATTTTGCAAACAGAAATCCGGATTTTTGAGTGCCTAGGTAGCATATGATAGGTTTAATCAAATGGGCCTATGGTGTTGACGACACATACGATAAAGTTATTGGTTTAAAGTAAGGGCCTTTTTGTTTAGGGTTTCTAAAAGCAGGTCTACATAACCTCTGTGTACAATATACATATGGGGTGCAGAGAGGGAGAATAACACCCGAAGAGTCACTAGGTATTATGTTATAATATCAAGTTAAAAATATTGTTTTCCATAATAGTCAAAGTCACAAAAAAGTTGGAAATATGGTCCACTAGAGTTACTCCTACCTTTTGGAGCAAAATTCCGACCTTTTTTACAATTCAGTAAGAATTTCAGGAGTACTGTCGCAGCTTCCCAATAGGGCTCATATGCATAAATATTTACATTTGCATTCGTTCACGGTTTGATTTTCTGCCTTAGTGTTATTTTTTTCCCTGCCGTGAAACCCTCCCCACACCTCACCAACTTTGGGGGTGTTCATTCTCATTTCTCATCCTGAAAAAGGATTTGCAGCTGCCTTTTGCGAAAGGAAGTCTAACCGTTCCAGGGTGGAAAACTGACAGGAAAAATGGCGATTTGACACCTAGGCCTTAATGAGGTCTTGAGAAGGTTGATGTCAGGAGCAGTGATATGGCACCCTGGGGTTTGCCACTCTTTCTCACCTCTCTCATCCCCCACTTCAGTGTCTACAACCACTCCTAACCCTCTCAAGTTCATTACTAAATTCTCACATGGCCAGTCAATTGAAGAGATAATTGGAAATTGAATTATTAAATCTGATTCAGCACTATTTCGAGTGCTTTCAGAACTACAATATCTAATTCAAAGTTATAGTGCCTTTATTCGATTTCATTCTTAATTTAGGTTAATTTGAATGGATATTTACTGCTGAGGTGACCCCTAAGTCCCTTTGCCAGTTAAACCAGATACCTCGTTAATACTAGACATAGAACTAAAAAAAAATTAAATATGCACTATTATACTAGTGTGCACTTCATGAATTATAAAACAAATGTTTGCTGTTTCACTGCTTAGAAATTAGTTGTTTCTTTTAGCTGACAATAAATGTGACATTGTAGTTCGGGAGCAGAGATCCCAAAACAGCATCTTACTTTATCTCGAATAATTCATTTAGTATGCACCAAGGTGAAACCAGTTGACTCTCATTAGCAGGTACTTAACTAAAAGGACTTGAGAACAAACATCACTGGCCCCCTAGTTTTACGTTTGTGCCATTTCTCAGACACTGGTGGCTACCTAGGCAAAATTAAAAGGTGGATGTACGTGTACAATATTCCTTTCATTGTACAACGGTAACATAACTAGGTGGGTTAATTCAGCTGCTTCTTTCAGATGTATTACATTCGTCTTCTTTTACGTGTGAAAACTATTTCCTACAACCCGCAGACTCCCATCTTGCAATGGTCAAAAATATGTTCAGCTGCGGCTCCTCCGCAATGGCGGAGGAGCGTCGCCGCACTGACTCAGAGCCAGCAGCTGAAAAATAAAACAATCTTTTACTATCGTTTTATTTTCCAGCTGCTGGCTCTGAGCCAGCATGTGCAGGGAGGGGCCGGGCCATGGTAGGGAGGAGGAGGAATGGTAGATGTGCACTTTTAAGTGCGCTTGTCAGTTTGGCCGGCCGTCTTGGGCCGGCCAAACTGACATGCGCACTTAGGTTGCTCCAACCCAGCTGTATTGCACAGCCGGGTTGGAGAAACAGCACAGGCCCTTGTGCCTGCGGAGCGTTAATCCAGCCCGCTCTGGCCAATCCCCACACTGCTCTCATGCTTGAGAGCAGCGCCGGGATTTTATGGGGAGTTTGGAATGGCAGAAACTTGAAGCAGAGGAGCGCCAGGTGGCCGGCAGCACCAGGAAAGTGTTTTTAAATTTTTTTTATTAAACCCCCCTCCACCGCGCACTCCCCCCACGCGCATCCCGCTGGCCACCTCTCTCCCCGGGCACCCTCCACCTGCCCCGACGGTATTTATCCGTATCGGCCGCCACTGTATGTATCTGAGATCGCTAATGGGTGCCGCTTATTAGTCATAGTGCCATGAAGCCGCAAAAGTGTCCGCATGCATGTGAAGAAAATTTTATTATTTCATTTTCCAGCGAGGTATAAAAAAGCAAATGTCTGCACTGTATTCTCTCGATTTCGCTGTGATGCATAGCCATGCAATCTAAAATGTTTCTTGTCTTTAGCAGCACAAATGTACCCAGTGTCATAATTGAATCTGTCAACACTGGAACAACAATTCTGCAGTACGGTTTGCCTCAATTTACATAACCATTGTAATTTTAGGCTCTCGCGATGTAAGTGGTGTGTCATAGCAAATGACAGTGTGATAGACTGCCTCCTTGCTGAAGTCTCACGAGGAGAGCAGATGGTATTTACTTTGACTCAAAGTGAAAGGAGGGGCAAGGCAGACAGACGTTCTTAGAAATAAAAATAAAAAATTATCAGGAAACGGTTACACTTTCTGACACAGAGATTTAATGCGTTTTTATGAACTATGGAAGGGTCAGATAGCGTTGAACCATGTCTGTGTCGCCGTTTTTGCGAAGGCACACACATGGCCACAGGTAAAACCGGTGCGGCCACCTCCAGAGGGCAGTTGTAATGAATGTATGCGTGGTGTGTTGCGTGCGCAGAGCCGTAGCTGCCACTAGGGCAGCAGGTGCAGAAGCACTGGGGCCTAGAGCCCTGAGGGGTCTATTGAACTCTGATAATTGCCGTATTTTACCACACCAACAGCAGTCAAAGGAGACATTTTCCTTGTTTGAACAATGGCTTATGACATCCTTGTTCTATTACGCTAGTGTGTGTGTGTGTGTGTGTGTGTGTGTGTGTGTGTGTGTGTGTGTGTGCGTGTGTGTGTGTGTGTGCGAATGTGTGTGTGTATATATATATATATATATGTGTGTGTATATATATATATTCACTGAAAAAACCATAGGTTTCAGGCACGTTATAGTTAGAAATTAGCATTTAAAAAACCTTAGAAATTCACTGAAAAAACAATAGGTTTTAGGGACAGTTATAGTTAGTTGGACATTGTACTCGTACAAAACCCGTGAAATTCCCCGTTATAGTGTTCAGGTAACTATAACTCGCGCCCCGCAATGCACTGCTGATGACGTCACATATTACATCACTCATGACATGGTCAGTGACATCACTGATGACATCATTGATGACATCTCAAATGACATTACTGATGACATCATCCAGTGACTGTGTGTTTCTGTAAAGTTTAAATATGTTTAATATATATAGGGAAAGGCGTATTGAAGAATGAGTGGGTGTATAAGTGTCTGAAAGGATGATTTAGTAGGTGCGTGACTAACTCTATAAGTGAGTGATTAAACGTATCTTACTGAATGCATGGGTTAGTGACTAAACTGGGTGAATGTCTGTATCCGTCTGTCTGTTGCTGTGTAAGTGGCTGCATGGGTTTGTGAATAGCTACATGAGTGTCTATATGAGTTATTGATTGGTTGTCTGAGTATCTGTATGTGTGCCTGAGTGTTTGTGTGGGTGGGGTGTGTGCGACTCTGTGCATAGATGTGTGAGTGGGTGATTCACTGGGTGGATGGTTTCAAGAGTGCATCTGTGATAGACTGTATGGGTGGGTAAGTGTGTGTAAGAGTGTGTTAGTGAGTGAATGTATGTCCCAGTGGTATATGTGTGAGTAACTACATATGTGAGTGGCAGTATATATGTGTGTTGGAGTATATAAATAGCTATAAGCGAGATGTGTGATTGTGAGAGTGACTGTATGGATGAGTGTGTGCTTGTATCAGAGATTGTATAAGAGCGTAAGAATGTGCTAGTATTTGTATGAGTAAGTGAGCTGGTGTGTGTATAACTGTATAGGTGAGTAAATGGGTGTGTGCTTAATTTTTTGCATGACTGACTAGGTGTGTGAGTACCTCTATGGATGAGTGGCAGTGTGTGAGTGTTTATATAGGTGTATGACTGCATATAATAGTCCTGTACTGAGTGACTATAAGTATGAGTGATTGTACGGGTGAGTGAGTAGATGTGTGTGTGTAGACCTGAGAATCAGTGAGTGTGTATATAGTAATTGGTGTTGGAGTGTCTATGGTTTTGACAATGGCAGTCTGTAATTTGCAGTGGGTGTATCAAAAGTTATATTAGGGTGTGAGAAGATGCATCAAATTATCTTATGGATGATGTCATCAGTGATGTCATCAGTGATGTCATTTGAGATGTCATGAGTGATGTCATCAGTGATGTCACTGACCATGTCATGAGTGATGTAATATGTGACGTCATCAGCAGTGCATTGCGGGCGCGAGTTATAGTTACCTGAACTAACTATAACGGGGAATTTCACGGGTTTTGTACGAGTGCAATGTCCAACTAACTATAACTGTCCCTAAAACCTATGGTTTTTTCAGTGAATTTCTAAGGTTTTTTAAATGCTAATTTCTAACTATAACGTGCCTGAAACCTATGGTTTTTTCAGTGAATTTCAAAGGTTTTTAAATGCTAATTCCTAACTATAACGTGTCTGAAACCTATGGTTTTTTCAGTGAATTTCAAAGGTTTTTAAATGCTAATTCCTAACTATAACGTGTCTGAAACCTATGGTTTTTTCAGTGAATTTCAAAGGTTTTGTAAATGACAATTTTTAAATGTATTAATTGTTATATTTATTTTTTTGATACTGATTTACAACATTTTTTTAAACTATTTATTTTTAGATATTTTATTTTTAAATTACATTGTAATTACATTATACATTACATTACAAAATATACTTTCTCAGAATGAATTACTTTAGTTTAAATACTTTTCAAATAGGCAATAGACTTTTAAGTACAGTAGTTACAGTTGTTGCAATGGGCAACACAATTTCAAAAACAATGCAACATTGAGCTCAATGTGAATTTCTAGTTAAATGCAATTAGTTACTTTATGGATTACTTTTCTAACCACAGGACTGGATCCTAGATTCAGTCCTGGGACATCTCCTGTAAACAGTTGAGTAAAAGCGTTTTGGTTACAGTAGTGATTTTTAAGGAATATTATTGTATTTTAAAAGTTGACACTTAGAAATTTTTTCACATAGAATCACCAATGTTATCCTATGGGAGGAAATTCACTTAGCAGGTAAGTAGTGTTATCGTTATTTTTTCTTACTCAGTGGTGGATCCTGGATCCAGCACTGGTGCATCTCCTGTAAACAGTTGAAAGAATGCGTTTAAGTCACACAGGCGATTTTTAAGGAATATTTGTAGTTTGTGAAAATCGACACTTTGAAACTTTTCTGCTGAAAACCAGACAATGGATTCCTATTGAAGGAAATTCAAGTTACTGGTAAGTACGGTTAGAATTACTTTTCAGGGTCAGTGCTGGGCTAAAAGATGCAGCACTGGGTTCTCTCCTGATAACAGGTGAGTAAATCGGAATTCGTAGTTCTGCTTATTTTAGAGGAATATTTGTAAGTTTCAAAAATCGACACTTGGAAACTTTTTCAGCAAAAAACAGGCAATGATATCCTATGGAAGGAAATTCAAGTTACTGGTAAGTATGGTTAAAATTACTTTTCAGGATCAGTACTGGGTGCAAAGATGCAGCACTGAGGTCTCTCCTGATAACAGGTGAGTAAATCGGAATTCGTAGTTCGGCTGATTTTAGAGGAATATTTGCACAATGGTGAATAAAGGGGGTGGGGCCTGAGGATACATGTCTGCAAACACACCCTGTGGCGCGTTTTAAGTTGGAGAATTAATTCCTCCTCAATCCCGAGGGTCCCTAGGGGCCAACTAGCCCACCAGGTACCTCCAGTATGCGCCAGAGAGCTGCATTGCAGAGAGGTGTTCAGCGGCCACGCCCCTTTTTACAACACTTTGCAACGCAGCTCCGTGGCGCTTACTGGAGGTACCTGGTGGGCTAGTTGGCCCCCAGGGACCCTCAGGATTGAAGAGGATTTAATTACCCATCTTAAAACACGCCACGGGGCCTGTTTGCACACATGTCACCTGAAGCCCCGCCCCCTCCCTTCACCACTGTGCAAACACGCCCCGTGGCACGTTTTAAGTTGGGGGATTAAGTCCCCTTGAATCCTGAGGGTCCCTGGAGTCCAAGTAGCCCACCATGTACCTCCAAAAGCACCACAGAGCTGCGTTGCAGAGAGTGTAAAAGGGGCGTGGCCTCTGTACACCTCTCTGCAACGCAGCCCCTGGCGCATACTGGAGGTTCCTGGTGGGCTAGTTGGCCCCAGGGACCCCCAGTATTTAAGGGGAATTGCTCTCATCTGCAAACGCGCCAGGGGCGCGTTGCAGAGTGGTAAAGGAAGGGGCGGGCCTGCGGCCCGATCGTTTTTTTGTTTTTTTTCCCGAAGGGGGGCTGTGTGGCCCCCCTTCCTTTTTCCTATTTTTGGGCTTGGGCCCTGGGGACCCCATCCCCCAGGGCCTTACCCCTTTTTTTTATTTTTAAAAAAAAATTTAACGGGAAGGGGGCCGCGTGGCCCCCCTCCCGTGGCCGAATCCGGCCCCGGGGACCCCATCCCCGGGGCATGGCCACACTTTTAAATACATTTTTATGGAGGGGGCTGCGTGGCCCCCTCCTCAGGCCTCCTTTTGCCCCGGGGACCCCATCCCCCGGGGCAGGCCTTTATTTGTAATTTTTGTTTAATTATTTTTGGGGAGGGGGGCCATGTGGCCCCCCTCCCGGGCCACTACTTGCCCCGGGGACCCCATCCCCCGGGGCTGGCTCCTATCCTTTGGGGTCCGTGGGGGACCCCAACTCCCCACGGACCCTGCCGGCTCCCCGCCTCCTGCGGGAGCCGGCATTGCTTTCCACATGGGGAGCTGCTAACATGCAGCTCCCCATGTGGAAAGCAATTTGCTTTGGATATTGGAAGCGAGAGCAGGTTTCCTGCTCTCGCCTAATATCCAAAGCAGTTTGCTATGACAGGACGGGAGCCGCGAGGCTCCCGTCCTGTCATAGCAAACTACAGTGTCCCGGGGTAGGCACCCGGGACACTGCAGGAGCCGGCCCTGGGGGTGGCGGTCCCCAGGGCATTACAGGCTCCAGGAGGGGGCCGCACGGCCCCCTCCTCCATCGACAAAGCCCCGGGAGGTGGTGGTCCCCGGGCTCTGGGGTCCGTAATGGACCCCCATATTGAAATTTTTAGTGCCCCGGGAGGTGGCGGTCCCGGGCGTGTGGGGGCTCGAGCCGCCCCACACAGGTAATTTTTTAAAATAAAAAGAAGCCCCGGGGGTGGCGGTCCTCGGGCTGCGGGAGGGCCAAGAGCCCTCCTGCACCATTATTTTTAAAGCCCCGGGGGTGGCGGTGCCTGGGCTTGGGGCCTTCGAGGCCCCCAAAATTAAATATAAACCCACCTCGCATGCCCCCGGGACTTGGTCCACCCGGGGCAAATAGCATCAAAGCGCGGGAGACCGCGCTTGATTTTTTTTTTCGGCAGAATTCGCGCACCCTAAGCGCATCCCGCCGATTTTTTTCTTAAAAATGCTTTTTTCTGCCCAGGGGTCCTTGTGGGACCCCCTGAGCAGACCTAGGGGTCAGGGTGTTTCTACCCTGCCCCTTTGTGCGTTTTGCGCACTTGTTTCTTTTTTTTTCTCGGCGGGATCCGCGCACCCTAAGCACATCCCGCCAATTTTAAAAAAAAAGAAAATGCTTTTTTCTACCCAGGGGGTCCTTGTGGGACCCCCTGAGCAGACCTAGGGGGTCAGGGTGTTTCTACCCAGCCCCCTTTTTGCGCTTTGCGCACTTGTTTCTGTCCCTCGGTTCTACCGAGGGACAAAATGGCTGCCAACACTTCCTGATTTGGAGTGTTGACAGACAATTAGCATGCAGCTCGTGATCGGGAGGGTACGCGGACCCTACTCAGCCATAGATATGTATGTGATTTTATTTGTGATTTTCTCAGAAACTACTGAACGGATTTACACCATTTAAGCAAAAGGCACGACACTGAACAAAGGGCTACCTCTTTGCCAAATTTGGTGTAATTCCGTTCAGCAGTTCGGGCTGTAGCTGCGACTAAATGTTCCTATGGAAAAATGAATGGGGAAAACGTGTTTTGGGACCCCCCTTTTTTCTCGGCCCCCGCTTGACGAATCACCCTGAGACTTTCAGGATAGGAGCGGACTGGAGCGCCCCAACAAGTTGGAAACTTTCGCAAAGATTCGTCAACCGGCGCCAACGTTATTTCAAATAGAATGTTGCAGATTTCCTATGGAAAATAGGTCATAACTATCTACTGGCGAGCGCCAGTAGATAATATATATATATATTATCTACTGGCGGTCGCCAGTAGATAGTTATAGTTAGGACCTATTTTCCATAGGTGACCGCTCAGCCCTCCACAGGACTTGGTCGCCCCACTCACTGCTGCCGCTCCTGCCTGCCTTGCCGCCTCCTGCCTGGAGATTCCTTCGCTCGCTGCCCGCTGCTCCTGGGACTTCCCGCTGCCCGCTGCTCCTGGGACTTCCCGCCACTGCCTCCCTGCGGCCCCGCCCCCTGTGATTCCATTCGCCGCCCCGCTCCCGCCACCCAGCTGCTCCTCCCTCCAGGCTCCTTACTTAAGGGGACCGTAGGAGACCACAGAGTGTGACCGCTCAGCCCTCCACAGGACTTGGTCGCCCCACTCACTGCTGCCGCTCCTGCCTGCCTTGCCGCCTCCTGCCTGGAGATTCCTTCGCTCGCTGCCCGCTGCTCCTGGGACTTCCCGCTGCCCGCTGCTCCTGGGACTTCCCGCCACTGCCTCCTGCGGCCCCGCCCCCGTGATTCCATTCGCCGCCCCGCTCCCGCCACCCAGCTGCTCCTCTCTCCAGGCTCCTTACTTATGACGCCCCCTGAGCGACCACGCAGCGGCCGCGCGCAGCGGGAGCACCGACGGAGTGCCGAAGGTGCGCCAAAGGTAAGCCCGTCTGCGCCCGTCCGTGCCTGGCCCGTGCCCAGCGCCAGGACCCCTGGATCCCACCGATGCAACACTACTCGACAGACCTACGACGCCGCCACCCTCACCGCACTCAATGCCAGCCGGAACCCTGCCTGCTACCGAGCCTCACCGAGACGCACCCACGGACCCTTCACCTGCCAAGCCTGCCGATTCACCTGCCCCCGGACGTGCACCACCTCCGCCAAGTCAAGCACCAGCAGCAACCACCTGAAATGCATCCTGTTGAACACCCGCTCCGTCCACAGGCACGCCGTGGAACTCTGGGACCTGCTCGACGCAACAGCACCGGACGTCGCCTTCCTCACCGAAACCTGGATGAACGCCTCCTCAGCGCCCGACATCGCCATAGCCATCCCGGACGGATACAAGATCACCCGGAGGGACCGCGTCAACCAGACGGGAGGAGGCATCGCCATCGTACACAAGAACACCATCCGCATCTCGACTAACTCCGACGAGACCTTCACCGCCGCCGAACACCTACACTTCCAGATACACACTGACCCCAAGACCACCCTCCGAGGCACCCTCATCTACAGACCCCCGGGACCACGCACACTATTCAGCGAAGACATCGCAGACTTCATCAGCCCGCACGCCATGCCCTCCGCCGACTACATCCTCCTAGGGGACCTCAACTTCCACCTGGAGAACAACAACGACAGAAACACCACCGCCCTGCTGGACAACCTCGCCAACCTCGGACTCAAGCAACTGGTGAACACACCCACCCACTACGCCGGCCACACGCTTGACCCCGTCTTCTCTTCCAGCAAACACATCTCCTTCAGCCACGCCACCGGACTCCACTGGACCGACCACAGCTGCGTCCACTTCAGCTTCAGAAAGACTGCGACCCACCACCACCCGCAACAGGCTCCCCGCCGGAGCTGGAGCAAGATCACCGCCGAGCAGCTCACCGCCTCCTCAGCCAGAACAAACCCACCAACACAACGGACCCAAACGAAGCAGCCAGCAACCTCGCCAAGTGGCTGACCGCCTGCGCCGACGACCTCGCACCACTAAAAACCCTCCCAGCAGACCCGGAAGCAAGAAAACCCCTTGGTTCACCAACGAACTCAAGGAATCCAAGAAGAACTGCCGCACTCTCGAGAAAGCCTGGCGACTCGACCAGACCACAGACAACAGGACCGCCCTCAAGCACGCCACCCGCAAACACCACCAGCTGATCCGTGCCACCAAGAAGTCAGCACTCAAAGAACGACTGGACAACAACGCCCACGACAGCAAGGAACTTTTCAGCATCGTCAAAGAGTTCTCCAACCCCAGCGCCCGGAAACAACGGCATCACCCCCTCGCAAGACCTCTGCAACTCACTCGCCGCGTTCTTCCACCGCAAGATCACCGACATACATAACAGCTTCGCACAGACCACGCACCCTACCGCCGAACCAACGCCCGCCACCACCACCCTCTGCAACTGGACCCCGATCAGCACCGAAGACACCACCCGCACGATGAACTCCATCCACTCCGGATCACCAACCGACCCCTGCCCACACCACGTCTTCAACAAAGCCGACGCCACCATCGCACCCCATCTCCGGGACATCATCAACTCCTCCTTCCACACCGCCACCTTCCCGGAGAGCTGGAAGCACGCCGAGCTTACCGCCCTCCTGAAGAAACCAACGGCGGACCCCACCGACCTCAAGAACTACCGTCCCATCTCGCTCCTTCCGTTTCCGGCCAAAGTCATCGAGAAGACCGTCAACAGACAGCTTGCCGCCTTCCTCGAGACGAATGGATCCTCGACCCCTCGCAGTCCGGGTTTCGGGCCAACCACAGCACCGAGACCGCCCTTATCGCAGCCACCGACGACATCAGAACCCTAACCGACAACGGGGAAACAGCAGCCCTCATCCTCTTGGACCTCTCCGCGGCGTTCGACACCGTCTGCCACCGCACCCTAGTGAAGCGCCTCAGCAACATCGGAATCCGAGAGAAAGCACTGGAATGGATCATCTCGTTCCTCGCCGGAAGAACCCAGAGAGTCCGCCTCCCCCGTTCAGATCCGAGGCCACCGAAGTCATCTGCGGCGTTCCACAAGGATCTTCACTCAGTCCAACCCTCTTCAACGTCTACATGAGCCCCCTCGCAGCCATCGCACGCCAACACAACCTCAACATCATCTCCTACGCCGACGACACCCAGCTGATCCTCTCCCTCACCAACGACCCCACCACCGCCAGAGCCAACCTACACGACGGGATGAGAGACGTCGCCGACTGGATGAGGAACAGCCGCCTTAAACTGAACTCAGACAAGACGGAAGTCCTCATCCTGGGCTCATCACCCTCCGCCTGGGACGACTCTTGGTGGCCCCCGGCCCTGGGCACCGCACCCAAGCCAACAGACCACGCACGCAACCTGGGCTTCATCCTGGACTCCTCCCTGTCGATGACCAGACAAGTCAACGCCGCCTCATCTTCGTGCTTCAACACTCCTGCGCATGCTCCGCAAGATCTTCAGATGGATCCCCACTGAAACCAGGAAGACCGTCACCCAGGCACTCGTCACCAGCCGACTGGACTATGGGAACACCCTCTACGCCGGAACCACAGCCAAACTTCAAAAAGACTCCAGCGCATCCAGAACGCCTCCGCACGACTCATCCTGGACATCCCCCGACACAGCCACATCACCGGACACCTGAAAGACCTGCACTGGCTCCCCGTCAGCAAGAGAATCACGTTCAGACTCCTCACCCACGCACACAAGGCCCTCCACGACCTGGGCCCCAAGTACCTCAACGACCGCATGACCTTCTACACGCCCACCCGCCAGCTACGATCAACCAGCCACGCCCTCGCCACCGTACCACGCATCCACAGAGCCACCGCCGGAGGAAGATCCTTCTCCTACCTGGCAGCCAAGACCTGGAACTCCTCCCCACTCACCTTCGGCGAACCCAGGACCATCTCTCCTTCAGGAAGCAGCTCAAGACCTGGCTGTTCGAGCAGTAACTTACCCCTTCCCCCAGCGCCTTGAGACCCTCCCGGGTGAGTAGCGCGCTCTATAAATGCCGTGATTGATTGATTGATTGATAGGAAATCCGCGACATTCTATTTGAAATAACTCTCTTGCCGGTTGACGTATCTTCGCGAAATTTTCAAACTTTGTGGGGCGCTCCGGTGCGCTCCTATCCTGAAAGTCTCGGGGTGATTCGTCAAGTGGGGGCTGAGAAAAAAGGGGGGTCCCAAAACGCGTTTTCCCCATTCATTTTCCCATAGGAAACTTTAGACACGGCTACAGCCCGAACTCCTGAACGGAATTACACCAAATTTGGCAAAGAGGTAGTTCTTGGTTCAGAAAGAACCCTTTTTGTTAAATGGTGTAAATCCGTTCAGTAGTTGCTGAGAAAATCAAAAGTAAAAGTACATATATATCTATGGGCACGGAGGATCCGCGCACCCTGAGCGCACCCTGCGCGCACCATCCCGATCACGAGCTGCATGCTAATTGGCTGTCAGCTGGCTGTCAACATTCCATTCAGGAAATGTTGGCAGCCATTTTGTCCAACCGAGGGACAGAAACAAGTGTGCAAAGTGCACAAAGGGGGCAGGGTGGAAACACCCTAACCCCCTAGGCCTGCTCAGGGGGTCCCACAAGGACCCCCTGGGCAAAAAGCATTTTTTTTTTTTTAAATCGGCAGGATGCGCTCAGGGTGCGCGGATCCTGCAAAATCGAAGCGCGGTCTCCCGCGCTCGATGTAAATTTGCCCCCGAGTGGGCCAAGTCCCGGGGGCATGCTGGGGGGGTTTATTTTATGTATGGGGGCCTCTAAGGGCCCCCAAGCCCCGGGGACCGCCACCCCCGGGGCTTTATTTGAAAAGTAGCGGGAGGGCTCTGAGCCCTCCCGCAGCCCCGGGACCACCACCTCCCTGGGGCACTAACAAAATTGGAAAATGGGGGTCCGTTAAGGACCCCCGAGCCCCGGGCTGTGCATTTGGATGGGAGGGGGCCGCGCGGCCCCCTCCTGGAGCCTGTGGTGGCCCTGGGGACCGCCACCCCCAGGGCCGGCTCCTGCAGTGTCCCGGGGTGCCTACCCCGGGACACTGCTGTTTGCAATTACAGGACGGGAGCCTCGCGGCTCCCGTCCTGTCATTGCAAACTGCTTTGGATATTGGAAGAGAGAGCAGGGAAACCTGCTCTCGCTTCCAATATCCAAAGACAATTGCTTTTCCACATGGGGAGCAGCATGTTAGCTGCTCCCCATGTGGAAAGCAATGCCGGCTCCTAGGACACGGGAGCCGGCGGGACTGTGGGGGGTTTGGGGACCCCCACAGTCCCCAACCAGAGGCCAGGCCCCGGGGATGGGGTCCCCGGGGCAAGTAGTGGCCCGGGAGGGGGCCACACGGCCCCTCCCCAGAAATATTTTTTTTAAAAATTAAAAAAAAAGAAGGCCTGCCCCGGGGGATGGGGTCCCCGGGCAAAAGGAGGCCTGAGGAGGGGGCCACGCAGCCCCCTCCTTAAAAATTAATGAAAAAGTGTGGCCATGCCCCGGGGATGGGGTCCCCGGGTAGGATTCGGCCAGGGGAGGGGGCCACGCGGCCCCCTTCCCGTATAATTTAAAAAAAAAAAAGGGGATAAGGCCCTGGGGGATGGGGTCCCCAGGGCCCAAAAATAGGAAAAAGGAAGGGGGGCCACACAGCCCCCCTTCAGGAAAGAAAAAAAAAAAAAACAATCGGGCCGCAGGCCCCGCCCTTCCTTCACCACTCTGCAAACGCGCCCTGGCGCGTTTGCAGATGGGGAAGTAATTCCCCTTCAATACTAGGGGTCCTGGGGCCAACTAGCCCACCAGGAACCTCCAGTATACGCTAGGGCTGCGTTGCAGAGAGGTGTAAAGAGGCCACGCCCCTTTTACACCTCTCTGCAACGCAGCTCTGTGGCGCTTTTGGATATACCTGTTGGGCTAGCTGGCCCCCAGGGACTCTCAGGATTCAAGGGAGTTAATCCCCGACTTAAAACGCGCCACGGGGCGCGTTTGCACAGTGGTGAAGGGAGGGGCGGGGCTTCAGGTGACATGTGTGCAAACAGGCCCCTGGCGTGTTTTAAGATGGGGATTAAGTCCCCTTGAATCCTGAGGGTCCCTGGAGTCCAACTAGCCCACCATGTACTTCCAAAAGCGCCACAGAGCTGCCTTGCAGAGAGGTGTAAAAGGGTGTGGCCTCTGTACACGTCTCTGCAACGCAGCCCCCTGGCGCATACTGGAGGTTCCTGGTGGGCTAGTTGGCCCTCAGGGACCCTCATGATTAAAGGGGACTTAATCCCCCAACTTAAAATGCGCCACGAGGCGCGTTTGCACAGATGTCACATCAGGCCCCGCCCCTCCCTTCACCATTGTGCAAATATTCCTCTAAAATCTGCCGAAATACGAATTCCGATTTACTCACCTGTTATCAGGAGAGACCTCAGTGCTGCATCTTTCAGCCCAGTACTGATCATGAAAAGTAATTTTAACCGTACTTACCAGTAACTTGAATTTCCTTCCATAGGATATCATTGCCTGCTTTTTGCTGAAAAAGTTTCTAAGTGTCAATTTTTGAAACATACAAATATTCCTCTAAAATCAGCCGAAATACGAATTCCGATTTACTCACCTGTTATCAGGAGAGACCTCAGTGCTGCATCTTTCAGTCCAGTACTGATCCTGAAAAGTAATTTTAACCATACTTACCAGTAACTTGAATTTCCTTCCATAGGATATCATTGCCTGCTTTTTGCTGAAAAAGTTTCTAAGTGTCGATTTTTGAAACATACAAATATTCCTCTAAAATCAGCCGAAATACGAATTCCGATTTACTCACCTGTTATCAGGAGAGAACCCAGTGCTGCATCTTTTAGCCCAGCACTGACCCTGAAAAGTAATTTTAACCGTACTTACCAGTAACTTGTATTTCCTTCCATAGGAATCCATTGTCTGATTTTCAGCAGAAAAGTTTCAAAGTGTCGATTTTCACAAACTACAAATATTCCTTAAAAATCGCCTGTATGACTTAAACGCATTCTTTCAACTGTTTACAGGAGATGCACCAGTGCTGGATCCAGGATCCACCACTGAGTGAGAAAAAGTCACGATAACACTACTTACCTGCTAAGTGAATTTCCTCCCATAGGATAACATTGGTGATTCTATGTGAAAAAGTTTCTATGTGTCAACTTTTAAAACACAATAATATTTCTTAAAAATCACTACTGTAACCAAAACGCTTTTACTCAACTGTTTACAGGAGATGTCCCAGGACTGAATCTAGGATCCAGTCCTGTGGTTAGAAAAGTAATCCATAAAGTAACTGATTGCATTTAGCTAGAAATTCACATTGAGCTCAATGTTGCATTGTGTTTGAAATTGTGTTGCCCATTGCAACAACTGTAACTACTGTACTTAAAAGTCTATTGCCTATTTGCAAAGTATTTAAAGAAAATTAATTCATTCTGAGAAAGTATATTTTGTAATGTAATGTATAATGTAATTACAATGTAATTTAAAAAATAAAATATCTAAAAATAAATAGTTTAAAAAATGTAGTAAATCAGTATGAAAAAAATAAAAATAACAACTAATACATTTAAAAATTGCCATTTACAAAACCTTTGAAATTCACTGAAAAAAACCATAGGTTTCAGACATGTTATAGTTAGGAATTAGCATTTAAAAAACCTTTGAAATTCACTGAAAAAACCATAGGTTTCAGACATGTTATAGTTAGAAATTAGCATTTAAAAAACCTTTGAAATTCACTGAAAAAACCATAGGTTTCAGGCACGTTATAGTTAGAAATTAGCATTTAAAAACCTTTGAAATTCACTGAAAAACCATAGGTTTTAGGGACAGTTATAGTTAGTTGGACATTGCACTCGTACAAAACCCGTGAAATTCCCCCGTTATAGTTAGTTCAGCTAACTATAACTCGCGCCTCGCAATGCACTGCTGATGACGTCACATATTACATCACTCATGACATGGTCAGTGACATCACTGATGACATCACTGATGACATCTCAAATGACATCACTGATGACATCAACCATGTGATAATTTCATGCATCTTCTCACACCCTAATATAACTTTTGATACACCCACTCTAAATTACAGACTGCCATTCTCAAAAACAAAGACACTCCAACACCAATAACTACATACCCACTCACTGATTCTTAGGTCTACACACACATCCACTTACTCACCCGTACAGTCACTCATACTTACGGTCACTCAGTACAGGACTATCATATGCACTCATACACCTATATAAACACTGACACACCGCCACTCATCCATAGAGGTACTCACACACCTAGTCAGTCATGCAAAAATTTAATCACACACCCATTTACTCACCTATACAGTTATACACACACCAGCTCACTTACTCATACAAATACTAGCACATTCTTACGCTCTTATACAATAACTGATACAAGCACACACGCATCCATACAGCCACTCTCACAATCACACACTCTCACGTATAGCCTTTTAAATACTCTAACACACATATATACTTCCTTTTACATATGTAGTTACTCGCACATGTACCACTGAGATATACATTCACTCACTAACACACCCATACACACACTCACCCACCCAAGCAGTCCATCACAGACGCACTCTTCAAATCATGCACCCAGTGAATCACCCACTCACACATCTATGTACAGAGTCGCACACACCCCACCCACACAAACACTCAGGCACCCATACAGATACTCAGACAACCAATCAATAACTCATATAGACACTCATGTAGCTATTCACAAACCCATGCAGCCACTTACACAGCAACAGACAGACGGATACAGACATTCACCCAGTTTAGTCACTAACCCATGCATTCAGTAAGATAAGTTTAATCACTCACTTATACAGTTAGTCACGCACCTACTAAATCATCCATTCAGACACTTATACACCCACTCACTCTTCAATACGCCTTTCCCTATATATATTAAACATATTTAAACTTTACAGAAACACACAGTCACTGGATGATGTCATCAGTGATGTCATCAGTGATGTCATTTGAGATGTCATCAGTGATGTCATCAGTGATGTCACTGACCATGTCATGAGTGATGTAATATGTGACGTCATCAGCAGTGCATTGCGGGCGCGAGTTATAGTTAGCTGAACTAACTATAACAGGGGAATTTCACGGGTTTTGTACGAGTGCAATGTCCAAGTAACTATAACTGTCCCTAAAACCTATGGTTTTTTCAGTGAATATATATATATATATATATATATTATCTACTGGCGGTCGCCAGTAGATAGTTATAGTTAGGACCTATTTTCCATAGGAAATCCGCGACATTCTATTTGAAATAACTCTCTTGCCGGTTGACGTATCTTTGCGAAATTTTCAAACTTTGTGGGCGCTCCGGTCCGCTCCTACCCTGAAAGTCTTGGGGGATTCGTCAAGCGGGGCTGAGAAAAAGGGGGTCCCAAAACGCATTTTCCCCTTTCATTTTTCCATAGGAAACTTTAGACACGGCTACAGCCTGAACTGCTGAACGGAATTACACCAAATTTGGCAAAGAGGTAGTTCTTGGTTCAGAAAGAACCCTTTTGTTAAATGGTGTAAATCCGTTCAGTAGTTGCTGAGAAAATCAAAAGTAAAAGTACATATATATCTATGGGCACGGAGGATCGGCGCACCCTGAGCGCACCCTGCGCGCACCGTCTCGATCACGAGCTGCATGCTAATTGGCTGTCAGCTGGCTGTCAACATTCCGATTCAGGAAGTGTTGGCAGCCATTTTGTCCCTCGGTAGAACCGAGGGACAGAAACAAGTGCGCAAAGCGCACAAAGGGGCTGGGTAGAAACATCCTGACCCCTAGGTCTGCTCAGGGGTCCCACAAGGACCCCTGGGCAGAAAAGCATTTTTTTTTTTTAAATCGGCAGGATGCGCTCAGGGTGCGCGGATCCTGCTGATAAAAAATCAAAGCGCGGTCTCCGCGCTTCGATTGTATTTTGCCTCGGGTGGCCCAAGTCCCTGGGGCATGCGGGTTTATTTATATAATGCTGGGGGCCTCAAGGGCCCCCAAGCCCCGGGACCGCCACCCCCGGGGCTTTCATTTTAAAATGGTGCGCAAGGGCACTCGGCCCTCCCGCAGCCCCGGGGACCACCACCTCCCGGGGCTTCTTTTAAAAAATAAAATTCCTGTGTGGGGGCTCGAGCCCCCCACACGCCCAGGGACCGCCACCTCCCGGGCACTAACAAATTTAAGATGGGGGTCCGTTTTGGACTCTCGAAGCCCCGGGACCACCACCTCCCGGGGCTTTGATGATGTGGGGAGGGGGCCGCGTGGCCCCCTCCTGGAGCCTGTGGTGGCCCTGGGGACCGCCACCCCCAGGGCCGGCTCCTGCAGTGTCCCGGGTGCCTACCCCGGGACACTGCTGTTTGCAATGACAGGACGGGAGCCTCGCGGCTCCCGTCCTGTCATTGCAAACTGCTTTGGATATTGGAAGAGAGAGCAGGGAAACCTGCTCTCGCTCCAATATCCAAAGACAATTGCTTTCCACACGGGGAGCAGCATGTTAGCTGCTCCCCATGTGGAAAGCAATGCCGGCTCCCGTAGGACACGGGGAGCCGGCGGGACTGTGGGGGTTTGGGGACCCCCACAGTCCCCAACCAGAGGCCAGGCCCCGGGGATGGGGTCTCCGGGGCAAGTAGTGGCCCGGGAGGGGGGCCACGCGGTCCCCATCCCCAGAAATAATTTAAATTTTTTTTTTTTTTTAAAGGCCTGCCCCGGGGATGGGGTCCCCGGGGCAAAAGGAGGCCTGCGGAGGGGGCCACGCAGCCCCCTCCTTAAAAATTAATTTAAAAGTGTGGCTATGCCCCGGGGGATGGGGTCCCCGGGGCAGTATTCGGCCACGGGAGGGGGCCACGCGGCCCCCTTCCCATTTAATTTAAAAAAAAAAAAAAGGGGGTAAGGCCCTGGGGATGGGGTCCCCAGGGCCCAAAAATAGGAAAAAGGAAGGGGGCCACACAGCCCCCTTCAGGGAAAAAAACGATCGGGTCGCAGGCCCCGCCCTTCCTTCACCACTCTGCAAACGCGCCCCTGGCGCGTTTGCAGATGGGGAAGTAATTCCCCTTCAATACTGGGGTCCTGAGGCCAACTAGCCCACCAGGAACCTCCAGTATGCGTCAGGGGCTGCGTTGCAGAGAGGTGTACAGAGGCCACGCCCTTTATACACCTCTCTGCAACGCAGCTCTGTGGCGCTTTTGGAGGTACATGGTGGGCTAGTTGGACTCCAGGGACCCTCAGGATTCAAGGGGACTTAATCCCCCAACTTAAAACGCGCCACGGGGCGCGTTTGCACAGTGGTGAAGGGAGGGGCGGGGCTTCAGGTGACATGTGTGCAAACAGGCCCCGTGGCGTGTTTTAAGATGGGAATTAAATCCCCTTCAATCCTGAGGGTCCCTGGGGACCAACTAGCCCACCATGTACTTCTAAAAGCGCCACAGAGCTGCGTTGCAGAGAGGTGTAAAGGGGCGTGGCCTCTGTACACGTCTCCTGCAACGCAGCCCCTGGCGCATACTGGAGGTTCCTGGTGGGCTAGTTGGCCCTCAGGGACCCTCATGATTCAAGGGAACTTAATCCCCCAACTTAAAATGCGCCACGGGGCGCGTTTGCACAGATGTCACCTCAGGCCCCGCCCCCTCCCTTCACCATTGTGCAAATATTCCTCTAAAATCAGCCGAAATACGAATTCCGATTTACTCACCTGTTATCAGGAGAGACCTCAGTGCTGCATCTTTCAGCCCAGTACTGATCCTGAAAAGTAATTTTAACCGTACTTACCAGTAACTTGAATTTCCTTCCATAGGCTAACATTGACTGGTTTCACTTGGAAATTCTTCTAAGTGTGGAGTTTTGGAACTTTATAATATTCCTCTAAAATCAACCAAACTACGAATTCCGATTTACTCACCTGTTATCAGGAGAGAACCCAGTGCTGCATCTTTTAGCCCAGCACTGACCCTGAAAAGTAATTCTAATCGTACTTACCAGTAACTTATATTTCCTTCCATAGGAATCTTTTGTCTGGTTTTCAGCAGAAAAGTTTCAAAGTGTCGATTTTCACAAATTACAAATATTCCTTAAAAATCGCCTGTATGACTTAAACGCATTCTTTCAACTGTTTACAGGAGATGCACCAGTGCTGGATCCAGGATCCAACACTGAGTAAGAAAAAGTAACGATAACACTACTTACCTGCTAAGTGAATTTCCTCCCATAGGATAACATTGGTGATTCTATGTGAAAAAGTTTCTAAGTGTCAACTTTTAAAATACAATAATATTCCTTAAAAATCACTACTGTAACCAAAACGCTTTTACTCAACTGTTTACAGGAGATGTCCCAGGACTGAATCTAGGATCCAGTCCTGTGGTTAGAAAAGTAATCCATAAAGTAACTAATTGCATTTAACTAGAAAATCACATTGAGCTCAATGTTGCATTGTGTTTGAAATTGTGTTGCCCATTGCAACAACTGTAACTACTGTACTTAAAACTCTATTGCCTATTTGCAAACTATTTAAACTAAAGTAATTCATTCTGAGAAAGTATATTTTGTAATGTAATGTATAATGTAATTACAATGTAATTTAATAAATAAAATATCTAAAAATAAATAGTTTTAAAAAATGTAGTAAATCAGTATCAAAAAAATAAATATAACAATTAATACATTTAAAAATTGTCATTTACAAAACCTTTGAAATTCACTGAAAAAACCATAGGTTTCAGGTACGTTATAGTTAGAAATTAGCATTTAAAACACCTTTGAAATTCACTGAAAAAACCATAGGTTTCAGACACGTTATAGTTAGAAATTAGCATTTAAAAACCTTTGAAATTCACTGAAAAAACCATAGGTTTTAGGGACAGTTATAGTTAGTTGGACATTGCACTCGTACAAAACCCGTGAAATTCCCCGTTATAGTTAGTTCAGCTAACTATAACTCGCGCCTCGCAATGCACTGCTGATGACATCACATATTACATCACTCATGACATCATCAGTGACATCACTGATGACATCACTGATGACATCTCAAATGACATCACTGATGACATCAACCATGTGATAATTTCATGCATCTTCTCACACCCTAATATAACTTTTGATACACCCACTCTAAATTACAGACTGCCATTCTCAAAAACAAAGACACTCCAACACCAATAACTACATACCCACTCACTGATTCTTAGGTCTACACACACATCCACTCACTCACCCGTACAGTCACTCATACTTACGGTCACTCAGTACAGGACTATCATATGCACTCATACACCTATATAAACACTGACACACCACCACTCATCCATAGAGGTACTCACACACCTAGTCAGTCATGCAAAAATTTAATCACACACCCATTTACTCACCTATACAGTTACACACACACCAGCTCACTTACTCATACAAATACTAGCACATTCTTACGCTCTTATACAATAACTGATACAAGCACACACGCATCCATACAGCCACTCTCACAATCACACACTCTCACGTATAGCCTTTTAAATACTCTAACACACATATATACTTCCTTTTACATATGTAGTTACTCGCACATGTACCACTGAGATATACATTCACTCACTAACACACCCATACACACACTCACCCACCCAAGCAGTCCATCACAGACGCACTCTTCAAATCATGCACCCAGTGAATCACCCACTCACACATCTATGTACAGAGTCGCACACACCCCACCCACACAAACACTCAGGCACCCATACAGATACTCAGACAACCAATCAATAACTCATATAGACACTCATGTAGCTATTCACAAACCCATGCAGCCACTTACACAGCAACAGACAGACGGATACAGACATTCACCCAGTTTAGTCACTAACCCATGCATTCAGTAAGATAAGTTTAATCACTCACTTATACAGTTAGTCACGCACCTACTAAATCATCCATTCAGACACTTATACACCCACTCACTCTTCAATACGCCTTTCCCTATATATATTAAACATATTTAAACTTTACAGAAACACACAGTCACTGGATGATGTCATCAGTGATGTCATCAGTGATGTCATTTGAGATGTCATCAGTGATGTCATCAGTGATGTCACTGACCATGTCATGAGTGATGTAATATGTGACGTCATCAGCAGTGCATTGCGGGCGCGAGTTATAGTTAGCTGAACTAACTATAACAAGAGAATTTCACGGGTTTTGTACGAGTGCAATGTCCAAGTAACTATAACTGTCCCTAAAACCTATGGTTTTTTCAGTGAATATATATATATATATATATATTATCTACTGGCGGTCGCCAGTAGATAGTTATAGTTAGGACCTATTTTCCATAGGAAATCCGCGACATTCTATTTGAAATAACTCTCTTGCCGGTTGACGTATCTTTGCGAAATTTTCAAACTTTGTGGGGCGCTCCGGTCCGCTCCTACCCTGAAAGTCTCGGGGGATTCGTCAAGCGGGGCTGAGAAAAAGGGGGTCCCAAAACGCGTTTTCCCATTCATTTTTCCATAGGAAACTTTAGACACGGCTACAGCCCGAACTGCTGAACGGAATTACACCAAATTTGGCAAAGAGGTAGTTCTTGGTTCAGAAAGAACCCTTTTGTTAAATGGTGTAAATCCGTTCAGTAGTTGCTGAGAAAATCAAAAGTAAAAGTACATATATATCTATGGGCACGGAGGATCCGCGCACCCTGAGCGCACCCTGCGCGCACCGTCCCGATCACGAGCTGCATGCTAATTGGCTGTCAGCTGGCTGTCAACATTCCGATTCAGGAAGTGTTGGCAGCCATTTTGTCCCTCGGTAGAACCGAGGGACAGAAACAAGTGCGCAAAGCGCACAAAGGGGGCAGGGTAGAAACACCCTGACCCTCTAGGTCTGCTCAGGGGTTCCACAAGGACCCCTGGGCAGAAAAAGCATTTTATTTTTTTAAATCGGCAGGATGCGCTCAGGGTGCGCGGATCCTGCAATAAAAAAATCAAAGCGCGGTCTCCGCGCTCGATTGTATTTTGCCCCCGGGTGGTCCAAGTCCCTGGGGCATGCGGGGTTTATTTATATAATGCTGGGGGGCCTCAAAGGGCCTCCCAAGCCCCGGGGACCGCCACCCCCGGGGCTTTCATTTTAAATGGTGCACAAGGGCACTCGGCCCTCCCGCAGCCCCGGGGACCACCACCTCCCGGGGCTTCTTTTTTTTTTTATTTCCTGTGTGGGGGCTCGAGCCCCCCACATGCCCCGGGACCGCCACCTCCCGGGGCACTAACAAATTTAAGATGGGGGTCCGTTTTGGATCCCGAAGCCCCGGGACCACCACCTCCCGGGGCTTTGCTGATGTGGGGAGGGGGCCGCGCGGCCCCCTCCTGGAGCCTGTGGTGGCCCTGGGGACCGCCACCCCCAGGGCCGGCTCCTGCAGTGTCCCGGGTGCCTACCCCGGGACACTGCTGTTTGCAATGACAGGACGGGAGCCTCGCGGCTCCCGTCCTGTCATTGCAAACTGCTTTGAATATTGGAAGAGAGAGCAGGAAACCTGCTCTCGCTCCAATATCCAAAGACAATTGCTTTTCCACACGGGAGCAGCATGTTAGCTGCTCTCCATGTGGAAAGCAATGCCGGCTCCCGTAGGACACGGGGAGCCGGCGGGACTGTGGGGGTTTGGGGACCCCCACAGTCCCCAACCAGAGGCCAGGCCCCGGGGGATGGGGTCCCCGGGGCAAGTAGTGGCCCGGGAGGGGGCCACGCGGCCCCCTCCCCAGAAATAATTTAAAAAATTTTTTTTTTTAAAAGGCCTGCCCCGGGGGATGGGGTCCCCGGGGCAAGAGGAGGCCTGAGGAGGGGGCCACGCAGCCCCCTCCTAAAAATTAATTTAAAGTGTGGCCATGCCCCGGGGATGGGGTCCCCAGGGCAGTATTCGGCCACGGGAGGGGGCCACGCGGCCCCCTTCCCGTTTAATTTAAAAATAAAAAAAGGGGTAAGTCCCTGGGGGATGGGGTCCCCAGGGCCCAAAAGTAGGAAAAGGAAGGGGGCACACAGCCCCCTTCAGGAAAAAAAAAACGATCGGGTCGCAGGCCCCGCCCCTTCCTTCACCACTCTGCAAACGCGCCCTGGCGCGTTTGCAGATGGGAAAGTAATTCCCCTTCAATACTGGGGGTCCCTGGGGGCCAACTAGCCCACCAGGAACCTCCAGTATGCGCCAGGGAGCTGCGTTGCAGAGAGGTGTACAGAGGCCACGCCCTTTATACACCTCTCTGCAACGCAGCTCTGTGGCGCTTTGGAGGTACATGGTGGGCTAGTTGGACTCCAGGGACCCTCAGGATTCAAGGGGACTTAATCCCCCAACTTAAAACGCGCCACGGGCGCGTTTGCACAGTGGTGAAGGGAGGGGCGGGGCTTCAGGTGACATGTGTGCAAACAGGCCCCGTGGCGCGTTTTAAGATGGGGAATTAAATCCCCTTCAATCCTGAGGGTCCCTGGGGACCAACTAGCCCACCATGTACTTCTAAAAAGCGCCACAGAGCTGCGTTGCAGAGAGGTGTAAAAAGGGGCATGGCCTCTGTACACGTCTCTGCAACGCAGCCCCCTGGCGCATACTGGAGGTTCCTGGTGGGCTAGTTGGCCCCTAGGGACCCTCATGATTCAAGGGAACTTAATCCCCCAACTTAAAACGCGCCACGGGCGCGTTTGCACAGATGTCACCTCAGGCCCCGCCCTCCCTTCACCATTGTGCAAATATTCCTCTAAAATCAGCCGAAATACGAATTCCGATTTACTCACCTGTTATCAGGAGAGACCTCAGTGCTGCATCTTTCAGCCCAGTACTGATCCTGAAAAGTAATTTTAACCGTACTTACCAGCAACTTGAATTTCCTTCCATAGGCTAACATTGACTGGTTTCACTTGGAAATTCTTCTAAGTGTGGAGTTTTGGAACTTTATAATATTCCTCTAAAATCAACCGAACTACGAATTCCGATTTACTCACCTGTTATCAGGAGAGAACCCAGTGCTGCATCTTTCATCCCAGTACTGATCCTGAAAAGTAATTTTAATCGTACTTACCAGTAACTTGAATTTCCTTCCATAGGATATCATTGACTGGTTTCACTTGGAAATTCTTCTAAGTGTGGAGTTTTGGAACTTTATAATATTCCTCTAAAATCAGCCGAACTACGAATTCCGATTTACTCACCTGTTATCAGGAGAGACCTCAGTGCTGCATCTTTCAGCCCAGTACTGATCCTGAAAAGTAATTTTAACCGTACTTACCAGCAACTTGAATTTCCTTCCATAGGCTAACATTGACTGGTTACACTTGGAAATTCTTCTAAGTGTGGAGTTTTGGAACTTTATAATATTCCTCTAAAATCAACCGAACTACGAATTCCGATTTACTCACCTGTTATCAGGAGAGAACCCAGTGTTGCATCTTTCATCCCAGTACTGATCCTGAAAAGTAATTTTAATCGTACTTACCAGTAACTTGAATTTCCTTCCATAAGATATCATTGACTGGTTTCACTTGGAAATTCTTCTAAGTGTGGAGTTTTGGAACTTTATAATATTCCTCTAAAATCAGCCGAACTACGAATTCCGATTTACTCACCTGTTATCAGGAGAGACCTCAGTGCTGCATCTTTCAGCCCAGTACTGATCCTGAAAAGTAATTTTAACCGTACTTACCAGTAACTTGAATTTCCTTCCATAGGCTAACATTGACTGGTTTCACTTGGAAATTCTTCTAAGTGTGGAGTTTTGGAACTTTATAATATTCCTCTAAAATCAACCGAACTACGAATTCCGATTTACTCACCTGTTATCAGGAGAGAACCCAGTGCTGCATCTTTTAGCCCAGCACTGACCCTGAAAAGTAATTCTAATCGTACTTACCAGTAACTTATATTTCCTTCCATAGGAATCTTTTGAATGGTTTTCAGCAGAAAAGTTTCAAAGTGTCGATTTTCACAAATTACAAATATTCCTTAAAAATCGCCTGTATGACTTAAACGCATTCTTTCAACTGTTTACAGGAGATGCACCAGTGCTGGATCCAGGATCCAACACTGAGTAAGAAAAAGTAACGATAACACTACTTACCTGCTAAGTGAATTTCCTCCCATAGGATAACATTGGTGATTCTATGTGAAAAAGTTTCTAAGTGTCAACTTTTAAAATTCAATAATATTCCTTAAAAATCACTACTGTAACCAAAACGCTTTTACTCAACTGTTTACAGGAGATGTCCCAGGACTGAATCTAGGATCCAGTCCTGTGGTTAGAAAAGTAATCCATAAAGTAACTAATTGCATTTAACTAGAAAATCACATTGAACTCAATGTTGCATTGTGTTTGAAATTGTGTTGCCCATTGCAACAATTGTAACTACTGTACTTAAAACTCTATTGCCTATTTGCAAACTATTTAAACTAAAGTAATTCATTCTGAGAAAGTATATTTTGTAATGTAATGTATAATGTAATTACAATGTAATTTAATAAATAAAATATCTCAAAATAAATAGTTTTAAAAAATGTAGTAAATCAGTATCAAAAAAATAAATATAACAATTAATACATTTAAAAATTGTCATTTACAAAACCTTTGAAATTCACTGAAAAAACCATAGGTTTCAGGTACGTTATAGTTAGAAATTAGCATTTAAAACACCTTTGAAATTCACTGAAAAAACCATAGGTTTCAGACACGTTATAGTTAGAAATTAGCATTTAAAAAACCTTTGAAATTCACTGAAAAAACCATAGGTTTTAGGGACAGTTATAGTTAGTTGGACATTGCACTCGTACAAAACCCGTGAAATTCCCCGTTATAGTTAGTTCAGCTAACTATAACTCGCGCCCGCAATGCACTGCTGATGACGTCACATATTACATCACTGATGACATGGTCAGTGACATCACTGATGACATCACTGATGACATCTCAAATGACATCACTGATGACATCATCCATGTGATAATTTCATGCATCCTCTCACACCCTAATATAACCTTTGATACACCCACTCTAAATTACAGACTGCCATTCTCAAAACCATAGACACTCCAACACCAATAACTACATACCCACTCACTGATTCTTAGGTCTACACACACATCCACTCACTCAACTGTACAGACACACATACTTACGGTCACTCAGTACAGGACTATCATATGCACTAATACACCTACATAGACACTCACACACCACCACTCATCCATAGAGGTACTCACACACCTAGTCAGTCATGGAAATAATTAATCACACTGCCATTTACTCACCTATACAGTTATACACACACCAGCTCACTTACTCATACAAATACTAGCACATTCTTACGCTCTTATACAATCACTAATACAAGTACACACTCATCCATACAGCCACTCTCACAATCACACACTCTCACTTATACCCATTTATATACTCCAACACACATATATACTGCCTTTCACATATGTAGTTACTCACACATGTACCACTGAGATATACATTCACTCACTAACACACCCATACACACACTCACCCACCCATACAGTCCATCACAGATGCTCTCTTGAAACCATGCACCCAGTGAATCACCCACTGATACATCTATGTGCAGTCACACACACCCCATCCACACAAACACTCAGGCACCCATACAGATACTCAGACAACCAATCAATAACTCATATAGACACTCATGTAGCTATTTACAAACCCATGCAGCCACTAACACACCAACAGACAGACGGATAAAGACATTCACACAGTTTAGTAACTAACCCATGCATTTAGTAAGATACGTTTAATCACTCACTAATAGTCAGTCACGCACCTACTAAATCATCCATCCAGACACTTATACACCCACTCATTATTCAATACACCTTGGCATATATATTAAACATATTTAAACTTTATAGAAACACACAGTCCCTGCATGATGTCATCAGTGATGTCATCAGTGATGTCATTTGAGATGTCATCAGTGATGTCATCAGTGATGTCACTGACCATGTCAAGAGTGATGTAATATGTGACGTCATCAGCAGTGCATTGCGGGCGCGAGTTATAGTTAGCTGAACTAACTATAACGGGGAATTTCACGGGTTTTGTACGAGTGCAATGTCCAACTAACTATAACTGTCCCTAAAACCTATGGTTTTTTCAGTGAATTTCAAAGGTTTTTAAATGCTAATTTCTAACTATAACGTGTCTGAAACCTATGGTTTTTTCAGTGAATATATATATATATGTATATATATTCCCTTGGTCTTTCAAGTGTTAAGTTATTTGCAGTGGGTGCTATAATAACTCATGTTGCTTTCATTCAGATTCACTGCTATGTGCACAAATATTGAAATTACTAACTGTGGACATTGTGATACTTTAAGGCACTTCATTATACGGATGCATTGCCCAAATGTGTTGCGTAGTTGTAAGGTATTTCCCCAATGCTTTCGGATTTTGGCGTGCAGTCTGGGTTTTACATTCATGTATTTATGTAGAGGTATGGTTGGCAATCTACACACTGAGCAGCAAGATAGATCTGTATTAGCAGTGGGATAAGGGGAGTATTTCTTCCTTTACATGGGGAGTATTTTCTCCATGTCCATGTATAACACTTCAGAGTATAAAAAGCAGAGTCCACAATGGCTCTATATGTGTGAAAAAGGCCGGTTTCACGGACGAAACACGTCACATTGGCTGTTTCGCTTGAATAAAGACGGTGGTCTAAAACTGCATCCTGTGCTGTCTCAGAGCTTTTAAACAGGTTATGAATGTAATATATATATATATATATATATATATATATATATATATATATATATATATGTATATATATATATATATACACATATATTACCTACTGGCGATCGCCAGTAGGTAGTTATAGTTAGGACCTAATTTCTATTCAAAAAGTGTTTTTTGTTTTGCCAATAACTTTGGCGTTGTTTGACGAATCTTTGCGAAATTTTCAAAACTAATGGCCCGCTCCGGTCAGCTCCTGTCTTGAAAGTTTCGGGTGATTCATCAAGCGGGGCCGAGAAAAAGGGGTCCCAAAACGCATTTTCCCTTGTTAATTTCCATAGGAATTTTAGACCTAGCTACAGCCCGAACTGCTGAATGGAATTACACCAAATTTGGCAAAAAGGTAGGTCTTGGTCCAGAAAGCGACCTTTTTTTTAAATGGTGTAAATCCGTTCAGTAGTTCCTGAGAAATTAAAAAAAGAAAAATATCGATATCTGAGCACCGAGGAGTTGCGACTCCTCCCGGGCACGAGCTTCACTCTGATTGGCTGCCAACACTCTAAACCAGAATGTGTTGGCAGCCATCTTGTGACTCGGTAACCGAGTCACAAGAAAACAGAAAAAAAAGGTTAAAGACAAGAAAAGGGGCAGGGTATAAACACTCTGACCCCTAGGCCTGCTCAGGGGAGGGCCAAAAAAGCATTTTTTTAAAAACAAAATCGGCAGAATTCACGCTGGGTGCGCGAATCCTGCCAAAAATAAAAAGTGAAGCGCGGTCTCCCGCGCTTCATTTAAATGAGCCCCCGGGTGGGCTAGGTCCCGGGGGCAATGCCACAATTATATAGCGGGGGCCCACGGGGTCCCCCACAGCCCCGGGGACCGCCACCTCCCGGGGCTTCTTCTATAGTGAATGCGTGGGGGGGTCCCAACCCCCCCACGCTGCCCCGGGGACTGCCACCTCCCCAGGGCACTGTATAATTGTATGCGGGGCGGCATGCGGCCCCCCCGTGGCCCCGGGGACCGCCACCTCCCGGGGCTCTGTTTTTAATTCTTAAAGATGTGTGGGGGCAAGAGCCCCCACACGCCCGGGGACCACCACCTCCCCGGGGCACATACTTTTGAAATGCGGGGTCTGTAGCGGACCCCCAGCCCTGGGGACCACCACCTCCCGGGGCTATGTAAATTAAGGGAGGGGCCGCGCGGCCCCTCCAGGAGCCCTTGATAGCCCTGGGGACCGCCACCCCCCAGGGCCGGCTCCTGCAATGTCCCGGGTTGCCCACCCCCGGGACATTGCTGTTTGCTATGGCAGGGCGGGAGCACGGCTCCCGCCCTGTCATAGCAAACGCTGCTTTGCTTCATTGAAGCGAGAGCAGGAAAACCTGCTCTCGCTTCAATGAAGCAAGAAGAATTGCTTTGAGCAAGGGGAGCTGCATGTCAGCAGCTCCCCTTGCTCAAAGCAATGCCGGCTCCCGCAGGAGGCGGGGAGCTGGCGGGACCGTGGGGGCATTGGGGCTCCCCCCACGGTCCCCAACGGTAAGGCCAGGCCCCGGGAGATGGGGTCCCCAGGGCCAGAAGTGGCCTGGGAGGGGGGCCACGTGGCCCCCCTCTCCAATAATTTAAATAATTTTTTTTTTTAAACCACGGAAAGGCCGGCCCCGGGGGATGGGGTCCCCGGGGCCATAATTGGCCTAAGGAGGGGGGCCACGCGGCCTCCCTCCTAAAAAAAAAACACAGGCTGGCCAGGCCCCGGGGGATGGGGTCCCCGGGGCCAGAAGTGGCCAAGGGAAGGGGGACCACGCAGCACTCCTCCCATAAAATAAAAAAAATAAAAAAGAAACCGGCAACTCGCCGGAGGCCCCGCCCCCTCCCTGCAGCACTCTGCAAACGCACCCCCTGGCGCGTTCTAAGTTGGGGAATTTAGTCCCCTTGAATACTGAGGGTCCTTGGGGCCAACTAGCCCACCAGGTACCTCCAATATGCGCCTCAGCTGGATTGCAGAGAGGTGCGAGCCACGCCCTTTTACACCACTCTGCAAACGCGCATCTTGGCGCACTGGTGGTGGGGTGATGAGGTCCTCTTGTGTCCTGAGGACCTCAGGACACAAGTGGACTTCATCCCCCGAGCAGCAGTGCGCCAAGAGGCGCGTTTGCACAGTGGTGTAAAAAGGGGGCGTGGCCTCGGACCACCTCTCTGCAATCCAGCTGTGTGGCGCTTACTGGAGGTACCTGGTGGGCTAGTTGGCCCCCAGGGACCCTCAGTATTCAAGGGGACTTAATCCCCCAATCTAGAATGCGCCAGGGGGTGGGTTTGAAGAGTGGTGGAGAAAGGGGGCGTGGCCTGTGTCCACCTCTCTGCAATCGAGTTCTGTGGCGCTTACTGGATGTACTTGGTGGGCAAGTTGGCCCCCAGGGACCCTCAGTATTCAAGGGGAATTAATCCCCCAACTTAGAACGCGCCAGGGGGCGCATTTGCTGAGTGGTGGAGAAAGGGGGCGTGGCCTGTGTCCTCCTCTCTGCAATCCAGCTCTGTGGCATTTACTGGAGGTACCTGGCGGGCAAGTTGGCCCCCAGGGACCCTCAGTATTCAAGGGGAATTAATCCCCCAACTTAGAACGCGCCGCAGAGTGGTGGAGAAAGGGGGCGTGGCCTAGTATGGGAAGTTAGCAATCCTGCTGTGTGGGACTTACTGGAGGTAATAGGAGGGGTAGTTGGCCCCCAAGGTTGACGTTGGGGGCTAACTACCCCTCCTGTTACCTCCAGTAAATCTCACACAGTGGGATTGCTAGGAGGTGTCTGGAGGCCACGCTCACCTTTCTCCACCACTCTGCAAACGCGACTGCTATGTTATAGTTAGAAATTAGCATTTAAAAACCTTTGAAATTCACTGAAAAAACCATAGGTTTCAGGGACGTTATAGTTAGAAATTAGCATTTAAAAAACCTTTGAAATTCACTGAAAAACCATAGGTTTCAGGGACGTTATAGTTAGAAATTAGCATTTAAAACACCTTAGAAATTCACTGAAAAAACCACAGGTTTCAGGGACGTTATAGTTAGTTGGACATTTCACTCGTACAAAACCAGAGAAATTCAACTGTTATAGTTAGTTGAGTTAACTATAACTCGCGCCCCCGCAATGCACTGCTGATGACGTCACATATTAGATCATTCATGACATGGTCAGTGACATCACTGATGACATCTCAAATGACATCACTGATGACATCACTGATGACATCATCCAGTGACTGTGTGTTTCTGTAAAGTTTAAATATGTTTTATATATATATATATCGCAAAGTGTACTGAAGAATGAGTGGGTGTATAAGTGTCTGAATGGATGATTTAGTAGGTGCGTGACTGACTGTATAAGTGAATGATTAAACGTGTCTTACTGAATGCATTGGTTAGTGACTAAACTGTGTGAATGTCTGTATCAGTCTGTCAGTTGGTGTGTAAGCAGCTGCATGAGTTGGTGAGTACCTACATGAGTGTCTATATGGGTTATTGATTGGTTGTCTGGGTATCTGTATGGGTGCCTGAGTGTCTGTGTGGGTGGGTGGGGTGTGTGTGACTGTATGCATAGATGTGTGAGTGGGTGATTCACTGGGTGTATGGGTTCAAGAGTGCATCTGTGAAGGGCTGTATGGGTGGGTGAGTGTGTGTATGGGTGTGTTGGTGAGTAAATGGATGTCTCAGTGGTACATGTGTGAGTAACTACATATGTGAAAGGCAGTATACGTGAGTGTTGGAGTATATAAATGACTATATGTGAGAGTGAGTGATTGTGAGAGTGGCTGTATGGATGAGTGTGTTGTTGTATCAGTGATTGTATAAGAGAGTAAGTATGTGTTAGTATCTGTATTAATAAGTGAGGTGGTGTGTGTATAATTGTATAAGTGAGTAAATGGGAGTGTGATTGATTCTTTGCATGACTGACTAGGTGTGTGAATAACTATGGATGAGTGGCGTTGTGTGAGTGTCTGTATAGGTGTATGAGTGCAAATGATAGTGCTGTATTGATGAGTGACTGCATGTATGAGTGACTGTATGGATGAATGAGTAGATGTGTGTGTAGACCTAGGAATCAGTGAGTGAGTATGTAATAACTGGTATTGGTGTATCTATGGTTTCGAAAATGGTAGTCTGTATTTTACAGTGGGTGTATTAAAGGTTATATTAGGGTGTGAGGAGGTGCATCAGATTAGCACGTGGATGCTGTCATCAGTGATGTCATCAGTGATGTCATTTGAGATGTCATCAGTGATGTCATCAGTGATGTCAAAGACCATGTCATGAATGATGTAATATGTGACGTCATCAGCAGTGCATTGCGGGGGCGCGAGTTATAGTTAGCTCAACTAACTATAACGGTCGAATTTCTCTGGTTTTGTACGAGTGAAATGTCCAACTAACTATAACGTCCCTGAAACCTGTGGTTTTTTTCAGTGAATTTCTAAGGTTTTTTAAATGCTAATTTCTAACTATAACGTCCCTGAAACCAATGTTTTTTAGTGAATTTCAAAGGTTTTTTAAATGCTAATTTCGAACTATAATGTCCCTGAAACCTATGGTTTTTCAGTGAATATATATATATATATATATATATATATATGTATACATATATGACATATATACCTATATACCTATATATATATATATATATATATATATATATAATCTACTGGCGGTCGCCAGTAGATAGTTATAGTTAGAACCTATTTTCCATAGGAAATCCGCAACATTCTATTTGAAATAACTCTTGCGTCGGTTGACGAATCTTCGCGAAATTTTCAAACTTTATGGCCCGCTCCGGTCTGCTCCTACCCTGAAAGTTTCGGGGAGATTCGTCAAGCGGGGGCCGAGAAAAAAGGGGGGTCCCAAAACGTGTTTTCCCCATTCATTTTCCCATAGGAAACTTTAGCCACGGCTACAGCCCGAACTGCTGAACGGGATTACACCAAATTTGGCAAAGAGGTAGTTCTTGGTTCAGAAAGAACCCTTTTTGTTAAATGGTGTAAATCCGTCTCAGTAGTTGCTGAGAAAATCAAAAGTAAAATCACATATATATCTGGGCGGAGCCTAGCCACACATGTCATCGTGAGATCTGATTGGCTGTCAGCACTTCATCCTGGAATTGCTGGCAGCCATCTTGGGACCAATATACATGATAGTACAGTACCCCATTGAAATGCATTGTAGTGAATCAAAGATTTTGAGGGTTACCAAAAGGAGAACTATAAAGGGTGATAACAGACTTTAGTTACATTAGAATTCATTTGTTGATGGTACCATACTAATTTCAGGAATTGTGGTGTTTTCTAAGGTGATTTTACCCTGTGAAAAACCTTCTGCTGGGATATCATGAATCATGTTTGAGAGAAAACTATTTTCACATGCTTGTCCCATAGAGTTTAGGAAGGTGCTCCAGAAGCTAAAATGAGAGCATATTTTCTGTAAATTCACATTATCTTTCTCAGTCATGTGAGAATGAAGTCTGACATTCTCAGTAAAACATGTACATCCAACAAGGGCAGAGACTGTCAGTTGATTCCTTTGTGTTCTTCTGCAGCTTCCCAGAGTGTTCTAAAGAACAACTAGAGTGCTAACAGCCTTACTTACTGACAAAAGTATGGCACACCTGAAGCCATCTTGATTGGAATAAACTGGTAACACTTAAAACATTTAATTTAAAAAGGAACACAATGATGGGGTTCATTTTGTCATAGAAATTATGGTTAGTGCTGTAGAAAGAAACATTAGGACATGTTTCAAGTGTGATCTCAAATATCTTCCTGTTATATTTCAACAGAAGCAGCCTGCCAGTTGATGCCTTTGTGTTCTACTGCAGCTTCCCAGAGTGTTCTAAAGAACAACTAGAGCGCTAACAGCCTTACTTATGACAAAAGTATGGCACACCTGAAGCCATCTTGATTGGAATAAACCGGTAACACTTAAAACATTTAATTTAAAAAGGAACAAAATGAGGGGTTCTTTTTGAAATAGAAATTATGGTTAGTGCTGCAGAAAGAAAAATTAGGGCATGTTTTAAGTGAGATCTCAAATCCTCTTCTATTTCATTAGAAAATTCTGACATGCAGACTGAAACAATCACTTTCAATACCAGCAGCAGACTTCCAGTTAACTCCCTGGTGAGCAGTAGCTTTACTACAGTGATCTAATGAGCAACTAGAGTGCTAACATTTAGAATTTATGGCAAATGTGAGACACATCTGAATGCCTTCTTGATGGAATCAAAGTAAAAACTGAAAGCATTTCCTACTGAGGAGACTGCAGTAAATGAGGAAATTAGGAAACGTCTTAACAAAGAAGTCTTCCAAGATGGCCACCAGAGAAAAAAGAGCCCAAATGTAGCACAAATATTACCCAGATGTAGCCCACATATAGCCCAATGACAAAAGTGTGCAAAACACTTTTTATTTTTAGTTTTTTGCAGTTTTATGTAGTGCAGACTGGTCAGGTATTGGAGTGTTGCATCTTAAAACATGACCCCCTACACTACAAAAACACCACTGCACTACCCTAAACCCTAAAACACTACCCCCAGCATGACCCCCTACACTACACAAGCACCACTGCACTATCCTAAACCCTAAAACACTACCCCCAGCATGACCCCCTACACTACACAAACATCACTGCACTACCCTAAACCCTAAAACACTACCCCCAGCACGACCCCTACACTACCCAAACACCACTGCACTAACCTAAATCCTAAAACACTACCCCCAGCACGACCCCTACACTACCCAAACACCACTGCACTACCCTAAAACATGACCCCCTACACTACACAAACACCACTGCACTACCCTAAACCCTAAAACACTATCCCCAGCACGACCCCCTACACTACACAAGCACCACTGCACTACCCTAAACCCTAAAACACTACCCCCAGCACGACCCCCTACACTACACAAACACGACTGCACTACCCTAAACCCTAAAACACTACCCCCAGCACGACCCCCTACACTACCCAAACACCACTGCACTAACCTAAATCCTAAAACACTACCCCCAGCACGACCCCCTACACTACCCAAACACCACTGCACTACCCTAAAACATGACCCCCTACACTACACAAACACCACTGCACTACCCTAAACCCTAAAACACTACCCCCAGCACGACCCCCTACACTACACAAGCACCACTGCACAACCCTAAACCCTAAAACACTACCCCAGCATGTCCCCCTACACTGCCCGAACACCACTGCACTGCCCTAAACCCTGAAACACCAGCCCCTGCACGACCCCCTACACTGCCCGAACACCATTGCACTGCCCTAAACCCTGAAACACCACCCCCAGCACGACCCCCTACACTGCCCGAAGACCACTGCACTGCCCTAAACCCTGAAACACCAGCCCCAGCATGACCCCCTACACTGCCCGAACACCACTGCACTTCCCTAAACCCTGAAACACCAGCCTCAGCACGACCCCCTACACTGCCCGAACACCACTGCACTGCCCTAAACCCTGAAACACCAGCCCCAGCATGACCCCCTACACTGCCCGAATACCACTGCACTGCCCTAAACCCTGAAACACCACCCCCAGCAAGAACCCCTACAGTGCCCGAACACCACTGCACTAAACCCTGAAACACCACCCCCAGCAAGACCCCCTACACTGCCTGAACACCACTGCACTGCCCTAAACCCTGAAACACCAGCCCCTGCATGACCCCCTACACTGCCCGAACACCACTGCACTGCCCTAAACCCTGAAACACCAGACCCTGCACTACCCCCTACACTGCCCGGCCACCACTGCACTGCCCTAAACCCTGAAACACCAGACCCAGCATGACCCCCTACACTGCCCGAACACCACTGCACTACCCTAAACCCTGAAACACCACCACCAGCACGACCCCTTACACTGCCCGAGCACCACTGCACTGCCCTAAACCCTGAAACACCAGCCCCAGCACGACCCCCTACACTGCCCGAACACCACTGCACTACCCTGAAACACCAGCCCCAGCACGACCGCCTACACTGCCCGAACACCACTGCACTGCCCTAAACCCTGAAACACCAGCCCCAGCACGACCCCCTACACTGCCCGAACACCACTGCACTGCCCTAAACCGTGAAACACCAGCCCCAGCACGACCCCCTACACTGCCCGAACACCACTGCACTGCCCTAAACCCTATAACACCAGCCCCAGCACGACCCCGTACACTGCCCGAACACCACTGCACTGCCCTAAACCCTGAAACACCACCCCGTGCACGACCCCCTACACTGCCCGAACACCACTGCACTCCCTAAACCCTGAAACACCACCCCCAGCATGACCCCCTACACTGCCCGAATACCACTGCACTGCCCTAAACCCTGAAACACCACCCCATGCATGACCCCCTACACTGCCCGAACACTACTGCACTGCCCTAAACCCTGAAACACCATCCCCAGCACGACCCCCTACACTGCACGAACACCACTGCACTGCCCTAAACCCTGAAACACTACCCCCAGCAAGACCCCCTACACTGCCCGAACACCACTGCACAGCCCTAAACCCTGAAACATCACCCCCAGCAAGACCCCCTACACTGCCCGAACACCACTGCACTGCCCTAAACCCTGAAACACCACCCCCTGCATGACCCCCTACACTGCCTGAACACCACTGCACTGCCCTAAACCCTGAAACACCACCCCCAGCACGACCCCCTACACTGCCTGAACACCACTGCACTGCCCTAAACCCTGAAACACCACCCCCAGCACGACCCCCTACACTGCCCGAACACCACTGCACTGCCCTAAACCCTGAAACACCACCCCCTGCACGACCCCCTATACTGCCCGAACACTACTGCACTGCCCTAAACCCTGAAACACCACCCCCAGCACGACCCCCTACACTGCACGAACACCACTGCACTGCCCTAAACCCTGAAACACTACCCCCAGCAAGACCCCCTACACTGCCTGAACACCACTGCACTGCCCTAAACCCTGAAACATCACCCCCAGCAAGACCCCCTACACTGACCGAACACCACTGCCCTGAACCCTGAAACACCACCCCCAGCAAGACCCCATTCACTGTCCGAACACCACTGTACTGCCCTAAACCCTGAAACACCAGCCCCAGCAAGACCCCCTACACTGCCCGAACACCACTGCACTGCCCTAAACCCTGAAACACCACCCCCAGCAAGACCCCCTACACTGCCCGAACACCACTGCACTGCCCTAAACCCTGAAACACCACCCCCAGCAAGACCCCCTACACTGCCCGAACACCACAGCACTAAACCCTGAAACACCACCCCCAGCAAGACCACCTACACTGGCCGAACACCACTGCACTGCCCTAAACCCTGAAACACCACCCCCTGCACGACCCCCTACACTGCCCAAACACCACTGCACTGCCCTAAACCCTGAAACACCACCCCCTGCACGACCCCCTACACTGCCCGAACACCACTGCACTGCCCTAAACCCTGAAACACCACCTCCCAGCAAGACACCCTACACTGCCCGAACACCACTGCACTGCCCTAAACCCTGAAACACCACCCCCAGCATGACCCCCTACACTGCCCGAACACCACTGCACTGCCCTAAACCCTGAAACACCACCCCCCTGCAAGACCCCCGACACTGCCGGGACACCACTGCACTGCCCTAAACCCTGAAACACCACCCCCAGCACGACCCCCTACACTGCCCAAACACCACTGCACTGCCCTAAACCCTGAAACACCACCCCTAGCACGATCCCCTACACTGCCCGAACACCACTGCACTGCCCTAAACCCTGAAACACTACCCCCAGCAAGACCCCTACACTGCCCGAACACCACTGCACTGCCCTAAACCCTGAAACATCACCCCCAGCAAGACCCCCTACACTGCCTGAACACCACTGCCCTAAACCCTGAAACACCACCCCCAGCAAGACCCCCTACACTGCCCGAACACCACTGCACTGCCCTAAACCCTGAAACACCACCTCCAGCACAACCCCTACACTGCCTGAACACCATTGCTCTGCCCTAAACCCTGAAACACTAGCCCCAGCACGACCCCCTACACTGCCCCAACACCACTGCACTGCCCTAAACCCTGAAACACCACCCCCAGCATGACCCCCTACACTGCCCGAACACCACTGCAGTGCCCTAAACCCTGAAACACCAGCCCCAGCAAGACCCCCTACACTGCCCGAACACCACTGCACTGCCCTAGACTCTGAAACACCAGCCCCAGCAAGTCCCCCTACACTGCCCGAACACCACTGCACTGCCCTAAACCCTGAAACACCAGCCCCAGCATGACCCCTACACTGCCCGAACACCACTGCACTGCCCTAAACCCTGAAACACCAGCCCCAGCACGACCCCCTACACTGCCCAAACACCACTGCACTGCCCTAAACCCTGAAACACCAGCCCCAGCACGACCCCCTACACTGCCCGAACACCACTGCACTGCCCTAAACCCTGAAACACCACCCCTGCACGACCCCCTACACTGCCCGAACACCTCTGCACTGCCCTAAACCCTGAAACACCACCCCCTGCACCACCCCTACACTGCCCGAACACCACTGCACTGCCCTAAACCCTGAAACACCACCCCCTGCACCACCCCCTACACTGCCCGAACACCACTGCACTGCCCTAAACCCTGAAACACCACCCCAGCACGACCCCCTACACTGCCCGAACACCACTGCACTGCCCTAAACCCTGAAACACCACAACCCTGCACGACCCCCTACACTGCCCGAACACCACTGCACTGCCCTAAACCCTGAAACACGACTCCCGGCACGACCCCTACACTGCCCGAACACCACTGCACTGCCCAAAACCCTGAAACACCACCCGCAGCCCGACCCCCTTTACTGCCCGAACACCAATGCACTGCCCCAAACCCTGAAACACCACCCCCAGCACGACCCCTACACTGCCCGAACACCACTGCCCTAAACCCTGAAACACCACCCCCTGCACGACCCCCTACACTGCCCGAACACCACTGCACTACCCTAAACCCTGAAACACCACCCCCAGCATGACCCCCTACACTGCCCGAACACCACTGCACTGCCCTAAGCCCTAAAACACCACCCCCAGCATGACCCCCTACACTGCCCGAACACCACTGCACTGCCCTAAACCCTAAAACACTACCCCCAGCATGACCCCCTACACTACCCGAACACCACTGCACTGCCCTAAACCCTAAAACACTCCCCCCAGCACGACCCCCTACACTACTCAAACACCACTGCACTGCCCTAAACCCTAAAATACTACCCCCAGCATGACCCCCTACACTACCCAAACAACAATGCACTACCCTAAACCCTAAAACACTACCCCCGCACGACCCGCTACACTACCCAAAGACCATTGCACTACCCTAAACCCTAAAACACTACCCCCCGCACGACTCCCTACACTACACAAACACCACTGCACTACCCTAAACCCTAAAACACTACCCCCAGCACGACCCCCTACACTACACAAACACCACTGCACTACCCTAAACCCTAAAAACTACCCCCAGCACGAACCCCTACACTACCCAAACACCACTGCACTACCCTAAACCCTAAAACACTACCCCCAGCAGTACCCCTACACTACCCAAACACCACTGCACTACCCTAAACCCTAAAACACTACCCCCAGCAGTACCCCCTACACTACCCAAACACCATTGCACTACCCTAAACCCTAAAACACTACCCCCAGCATTACCCCTACACTACCCAAACACCACTGCACTACCCTAAACCCTAAACCACTACCCCCAGCATGACCCCCTACACTACCCAAACACCACTGCACTACCCTAAACCCTAAAACACTACCCCAGCACGACCCCTACACTACCCAAACACCACTGCACTACCCTAAACCCTAAAACACTCCCCCAGCACGACTCCCTACTCTACCCAAACACCACTGTACTACCCTAAACCCTAAATCTACCCCCAGCATGACCCCCTACACTACACAAACACCACTGCACTACCCTAAACCCTAAAACACTACTCCCAGCACGACCCCCTTCACTACCTAAACACAACTGCACAATTTGTTACAGGCGTTGTAACGCAGGCCTGTGGTGCTTACTGGAAGTACCTGGTGGGCTAGTTGGGCCCCAGGGACCCTCAGGATTCAAGGTGACCTAATCCCCCAACTTAAAACGCGCCACGGGGCACGTTTGCACAGTGGTGAAGGGAGGGGTGGGGCCTCAGGTGACATGTGCGCAAACACGCCCTGTGGTGCGTTTTAAGTTGGGGAATTAATTCCCTTGAATCCTGAGGGACCCTGGGGCCAACTAGCCCACCAGGTACCTTCAGTAAGCACAACAGAGTTGCATTGCAGAGAGGTGAAAAAGGTGCGTGGCCTCGGAACACCTCTCTGCAACTCAGCTCTGGGGTCCTAACTGTAGGTACCTGGGGGCTAGTTGGGCCCCAGGGACCCTCAGGATTCAAGGGGACTTAATCCCACAACTTAAAACGCGCCACGGGGCGCGTTTGCACACATGTCACCTCAGGCCCCCCTCCCTTCACCACTGTGCAAACGCGCCCTGTAGCGCGTTTTAAGAGGTAGTTTTAATCCCCCTGCCCTATTATGTACTAGGGACTTACAGAGGAGGTCATGCTAATCACAGGGGTACCCCAACGCATAGTGTTCCCTAGTGTATGTAGGTGTTTTCACTGTATTCTAAGTGTCTTTTAGCATAGCACTGGCTCTGGTTAGTCAGAGTCAGTTACCACCAGTACCCGTCTGAAAAAGTTGTGGGCACAGGATGATTTTGCAACAAGGCCTCTTTCTGCTCCTCTGTTGGTTCTTTCTGCACATCTTTTGCTTCTTCCTGCACTTTTCTTCGTCTTTGTGGACTTCTGTTGCTTCTTTCTGCATTTCTTTTGCTTCTTTCTGTGCGTTTTTTCTTCTTTCTTCACATGTCCTACCTCTGTAGGCATAGTTAGAAACTAGCATTTAAAAACCTTTGAAATTCACTTAAAAATCATAGGTTTCAGGCACGTTATAGTTAGAAATTAGCATTTAAAAACCTTTGAAATTCACTGAAAAAACCATAGGTTTCAGACACGTTATAGTTAGAAATTAGCATTTAAAAACCTTTGAAATTCACTGAAAAAACCATAGGTTTTAGGGACAGTTATAGTTAGTTGGACATTTCACTCGTACAAAACCATAGAAATTCCCCGTTATAGTTAGTTCAGCTAACTATAACTCGCGCCCCGCAATGCACTGCTGATGACGTCACATATTACATCACTCATGACATGGTCAGTGACATCACTGATGACATCACTGATGACATCTCAAATGACATCACTGATGACATCACTGATGACATCATCCATGTGATAATTTCATGCATCTTCTCACACCCTAATATAACTTTTGATACACCCACTCTAAATTACAGACTGCCATTCTCAAAACCATATACACTCCAATACCAATAACTACATACCCACTCACTGATTCTTAGGTCTACACACACACATCTACTCACTCACCCGTACAGTCACTCATACTTACAGTCACTCAGTACAGGACTATCATATGCACTCATACACCTATATAAACACTCACACACCGCCACTCATCCATAGAGGTACTCACACACCTAGTCAGTCATGCAAAACATTAATCACACACCCATTTACTCACCTATACAGTTATACACACACCAGCTCACTTACTTATACAAATACTAGCACATTCTTACGCTCTTATACAATAACTGATACAAGCACACATGCATCCATACAGCCACTCTCACAATCACACACTCTCACTTATAGCCATTTAAATACTCTAACACACATATATACTGCCTTTTACATATGTAGTTACTCGCACATGTACCACTGAGATATACATTCACTCACTAACACACCCATACACACACTCACCCACCCAAGCAGTCCATCACAGATGCACTCTTGAAATCATGCACCCAGTGAATCACCCACTCACACATCTATGTACAGAGTCACCCACACCCCACCCACACAAACACTCAGGCAGCCATACAGATTCTCAGAGAACCAATCAATAACCCATATAGACACTCATGTAGCTGTTCGCAAATCCATGCATCCACTTACACACCAACAAACAGACGGATACAGACATTCACACAGTTTAGTCACTAACCCATGCATTCAGTAAGATACGTTTAATCACTCACTTGTAGAGTCAGTCACGCACGTACTAAATCATCCATTCAGACACTTATACACCCACTCATTCTTCAATACGCCTTTCCCTATATATATTAAACATATTTAAACTTTACAGAAACACACAGTCACTGGATGATGTCATCAGTGATGTCATTTGAGATGTCATCAGTGATGTCATCAGTGATGTCACTGACCATGTCATGAGTGATGTAATATGTGACGTCATCAGCAGTGCATTGTGGGGCGCGAGTTATAGTTAGCTGAACTAACTATAACGGGGAATTTCTATGGTTTTGTACGAGTGAAATGTCCAACTAACTATAACTGTCCCTAAAACCTATGGTTTTTTCAGTGAATTTCAAAGGTTTTTTAAATGCTAATTTCTAACTATAACGTGTCTGAAACCTATGGTTTTATCAGTGAATATATATATATATATGTCAAACGAAATCCCAGAAATGTCCCAGCCACAGCGACGGCGCAACACACGGGCACAGACTCCAAAAGCAAGGATGTAGAATGATGGTTTTATTTACACATCAAGGTCCAAAGGACGCGTTTCGGCCGCCAGACATGCGGCCTTGATCACACAACGTGCTGCTAGTGAATGGGTGCATTATATACAAGTGCTAGTAGTAGTCTGTTTTCTATGTTAACCACATGAGTAGACGTTTTACTACAGTTGGTACACTTTTACATGAGCTCAGCTTTACTACTGGAAGTAAGTCAGCGAGTGCTTTACATAATTATAGCTTGATGCCACAGACCTGATGAACAGACTTCCATTATGAAGACAGACCGCGCCATTGCTAGTGTAAAAACATATTTGTGTGAATCCTGGACACAAATTGAACCCTAGAAGCAGTTTACAGGCATAACAGTGAAATATTCTCATATTAGGGCAAAGTTAAATTGCATACAATTGAAGGAAGAAACACTGTTGCATATCGCCCGCACGAATACGGGCTTGATCGGCTGTGAAATAGACTGCTGTTAGAGTTACCGACATGCGGATGAAGCAAGCCTGGCACTGTCCGTGAGTAAAAATGACTATGGGAAACTCTAATGTTTATATGAGTGTGAGCTATGTTAGTATAAGGAGGTACTTGTGTGTGCGTGCGGACATCCGTCATGCGCCCTTAGGAGTTCGCGATTTACTGTGGTTAAAAAAGTAGTGAGAACTGCTACTACGATAAAGTGCTTATAGTGAACATAGTGAGAGGTACGGGCAGTGACTCGGGGAATGTGAAGCGATAAAAAAGTGATTTGTGAGCATATAATTGTAAGCCATCAGTACCTAAAAAATGCAGTCTTATGCTCACGTGTGCTATATATACAGTGCACGTGAATAATTTCAAAAGAATGAGCAATTCAGACTGACTACCAAAATTAAGAGTGACTGAACAAAATCATCAGACAAAGAGCTCAGAAATTGAACAGTGAGAAAATAAAGAAAAGGAAAGAAAATATGCCTGCACAAATGCAGTTACTATATATACATAGGATAATCCATGGGTAACGGTAAATGGGTAACAACAGGCTCAGGCTGTATGCCTATGTGTACACTGACCGAAATAATGAGTTTCACGTTAGATACAGAAAAACTTTGTAAAAAGAATCCAACAGGTTGGTCTAAAAGCTACAGGAAATTGTGTAAATCCTCGCTAGTGTTGAGGCCTGAGGGTGTCTTGGTGTTGAATTCCAAGATGTATTTGCTTTCAAGTTGGCGCAATAATTTCTCTCGATTCCCCCCTCTTCTCAATATGGGTATGCAGTCAATTACAGAGTATTGGAGGTGGTCAAGATTGTTGTTATGCACCTCCTTAAAGTGCCTTGCTACAGGATATGATGGATCATTGTTCACTATAGCTCTAAGATGTTGTAAAATACATAAGTGCACTTGTAACTTGGTACTGCCTACGTAGCGCAGCCCGCATTTGCATTCGAGTAAATAAACTGCAAACTCCGTTCTGCATGTTAGGCGGTGTTTGATGGTGAGGGGTTCTTTTCTGAAAGCAGAATCTACCTGTGTCATGTTCCTGCCGAATTTACACGCCCTGCAGCTGTTGCATTTCACAAAACCTTTTATGTCAGATAGCCAATTGGCTTTGGTGATGATTTCAGGACTGTTTCTCACTAGAGCATCGTGCATGGAAAATGCACGTCTGTTTTAAGCCTGGGCGTAGTTCGCGAAGTAGCGCTACGCGAAGCTACGCAAAGTGCAGTTCGCACTACGCGAGCTACGCGTAGCACTACGCGAACTGCGTAGTGCACTGTTCACAATGATTGCACAGTGCCGGATGCTTGTCCGCACTGTGCAATCATTGAAAACGGCATCTTGCACAGTGCGAGCTGTCTTTTACTGCCGCTCGAGTAGATTTTTACTCGAGCGGCAGCTTTCTCAACGCGGACTGGTAGTTTCTCATCGCGAGCGGTCGCGAGCATACGCGACCACTCGCAATGAGAAACCTGACCTCCCCGTTGAGAATCTCGCCGGGAGGTTTATTTTCCACGCTCGCGATCGGCAACTTGATGTTGCTGATCGCGAACGAGGAAAAAGTCTCGCCGGGATGTCATTTTGCTTGCTCGCGGTCGCCAACTTGACGTTGAGGACCGCGAGCAAGCAAAAAATGACCGCTGCACTACGCTACGCTACGCGTGTTTGCACTGTGCTACGTGCAATTCGCGTTGTGCGAAGTAGCGCAAACTTCGCAAACTACGCGAGCGTAGCGTAGTGCTTTGCCCAGGGTTAGTCTGTTTGTGATATCAGGACGCTGTGCCACTATGGGGCCCAAAGTTGGGTCCGATTTAATAATACCCCAATGCTTGTTGATCACTGATCTGACTGCGCGTTCCTCAGTGTTGTACGTGATTATGAGCCTAGTGGTGACCGTGTGTGCATGTGCTGATAATTCACTACTGGCAGTGTTACTCTCTGGAATGGGTTTTCCTGTGAGGAGTTCATCTCTAGGTATGGCATTTGCTCTGTCAATGGCTTTGTTTATGTTACCTTTGGAGTATCCACGTGCCCTGAACCTATTGGACGCTTCATTTTGACACTCCTTGAAGTCATCGTCCGAACTACATATTCTGCCTATGCGAAGCATTTCACCATAAGGGATGCTTGCTATTAAATGCCTAGGGTGAAAGCTAGAGGCATGAAGGGTTGAGTTGCCCGCAGTAGGCTTCCTATGTAGTTTTGAGTGTAATGCCCCATTGGAGATGTATAGCATGACGTCAAGGAACTCTATTGAGGTGTCACTGATGCTGGCATTGAATTCCGGATTGAGATGGTTATTGTTAATCTCTGTGATGAATGCCCTTGCACTATCAGTGTTACCCCTCCAGATGACAAAGACATTGTCTATGTACCTCAGCCAAGTGACAATGTTGTTGTTGAATGCATCTGAGTGTTCAACCATGAGAGCCCGCTCCTCCCACCAGCCCACATGAAGACATGCGTAGCTAGGTGAGAAGCAGGCCCCCATGGCCACCCCCCTCAGTTGCTGGTACACAGTTTTGTTGAACATGAAATAGTTGTGAAAAAGACACCATTCAATAAGGAACAAAATATATTTGTTATGCTTGTAACAGTGAATTGGTCTTTTGTCAAGAAAATATTTGCAGGCCATAATCCCATCACCTAGTGTACAGTGAGGTGATGTCAAGGGACATCAATAAATAATCCTCACGCCATGGGATATCTTTGATTTTCAGTAGAAAGTCACTGGTGTCTTTTAAATATGTGGGTAAGCTGGAGACCAAATCCTGCAGAAAAAAGTCTACGTATTTAGAAATGTTCTCGCACATGTTTTTTCTGGCAGAGATAATAGGGCGGCCAGGGATTGGATTGCAGTTTTTGTGCACCTTAGGAAGAAAGTATAAGATAGGAAGCACTGGTGAGTCTGTGTTGAGAAATGCATGTTCGTCTTTGCTGACTATTCCTTGTGATCTGAAAGTATTCAAGTGCTTTCTGAGTTCCTTGTTACTTGTGGCCACTACCTTGTGGCTGGATATTTTGTAACAAGCAGAATCAGTCAAATGTCTATTTGCTTCCTCAAGGTAGAGCTGCCGTGGCCAGAGCACAATGTTGCCCCCCTTGTCTGCTTTGTTGATGATGACCTCATTCTCCTTGCATAATTTAGTCACCAGATCTTGATATTTTTTGTTGAGGCAGTTGCGCCTGGTTGGTCTGCGTGCTATTTTTAGGTGCAGTGCTTTCAATTCATCTGTAACGACATCACTGAAGATATCAATGGCGTCTCGTGGCCTCACTGGTGTGAAGGTGGAATGTGGCTTGAATGGGCTGGCTACCCTGGTGGAGCTCACAATGCCTTCATCATGCAAGATTAGCTGGGTAGATGTGGGCCCCTTAGATGACTCCAGTTCGACAAGAGTGCGGATTGTGGGAATATCCGAGACTGTGAGACTGGCCCCAACTGCCGGTGAGATGTCTGGTGTAGGTTGAATGTCACTATTGCCATGTTTGAGTTTAAAAAACTTTATCAATTTCAGTTTTCTAATGAATTTGAAAACATCGATGCAGGTGTTGCTGTAATCAAAACTGCTTTCTGGGCAGAAGGTGAGACCGAGGCAGAGTAGTTGTTTTTCTGCCTCGGAGAGGTTGATGTCACTGAGATTGATGATGGTTTTGGTGTCAGCTTTTACTTGCACCTCCAATTTCCACGCCTCCTGTTGCCTGGTTTGGGCTTTTCTCAGTTTCCTTCTTTCGCGCCTCCTGCGTTTGCGCCGGCAATATATATGTATATATGTTTTTTTTCTCACTAAAACACCAAAGGTTACAGGGACGTTATTGTTCGGTTCAGATTTTACATGCAAAAACATAGAAATTCAGCAGCTATCTCAAGAAACTACAACTCGTACTATAAGGTCACTATAACTCACGCCCCACCAGGCACAGGTTTTGCATCAATAGTTCTACAGCAAATGTTGCAGTGATAGTATCAATGATGTCATAGAAGATGTCATGAGTGATGTAATATGTGAGATAATTAGCAGTGCATGGCGAGGGCGCGAGTTATGTTTACCTTAGGGCATGAGTAATAATTGCTTGAGATAACTCGAACTATAACTGCTGAATTTCTATGGTTTTGTGGGTGTAAAATCTGAACCTAACCATAACGTCCCTGTAACCATTGGTTTTTTAGAGAATTTCCAAGGTTTTTTTAATGCTATTTCCTAACTATAACGTCTCTGCAACCTTTGTTTTTTCAATGAATTTCTAAGGTTTTTCAATGCTATTTCCTATCTGTAACGTCCCTATAAACGTTGGCTTTTCCAGTGAATTTCTAGTTTTGTTTTTAACGTAAAGTAATATTTAATTCCATATGTTAATCCAACTGCCGCCAGGCCCTGTGGCCAAACCCCCTAAGGCAGCCAACCCGGGATGGGGACACATTTTTGGCCCCGAGGACCCCATCCCCCAGGGCTCTCCACTGTAATTATGGGCAAGGGGGCAAGCAGCCCCAGTTCGCAGGTTGATTATGGCCCCAGGGACCCCATCTCCTGGGGCCGGCCATATTTTAAAGAGGGAGGGAGGCCTGCAGCCCCCCTACACTGGCCGTTATCAGCCCTGCGACCCCATCCTCTGAGCCAGGCCAATTAGTAAAGGGGGAGGGGTGGCATGCAGCCCCCCCCAGGCCGATTTTGTTTGCTTTTGAGGCCGGGGCCAGGGGGATGGGATCCCCGGGGTCATAATCTGACTTGATGAATCACCCAGAATCTTTCCAAACAGCAGGAAGGATTAGTGGCAGTGCAAGAAAGAATTGCCTGCAGGTGGGGCCATGGACAGGAGTAGCAGGCTTACCATATAGGGCAAGCTAGAATTAGCAGGGGCAGCGAGCTGACCACAGAGGACAGGTGAGAGAGGGCATAGGCATTCCACAGAGAACAGAGGGCAGGCAGGAGGGAGGTAATGGGAAGCAAGCTGACCATGGAGGAAAGGCCAGAATGGGCAGGGGCACCAAGCTGAACATAAAGGGCAGGTGGGAGGGGCAGGGGCATGCACACAGAGGACAGGCGGGAGGGGTGCAAGGACAGCAAGCTGACCACAAAGGGCAGGTGGGAGGGGCAGGGGCACACACACACACACAGAATAGAGGGTTGGTGGGTGGAGGCAGGGACAGCAAGCTGACCACAGAAGGCAGGCCAGAATCAGCAGGGCAGCAAGCTGACCACTCGGGGCAGGTGTGGGGGCTAGGGGCATGCATAGGGAGAATGGAAGGCAGGTGGGAGGGAGGCAGTGCCAGGTGCAGAAAGCTGACCACTGAGTGCCAGTGTCAGTGAGCTGTGCTTTGATAACAGGCATAGAGAGGAGTAGGGGCAGGCAGTGCAAGAAGAAGGAAGGGCAGGCGGGGCAAGGGCAGGGGAAGCAAGCTAACCACAAAGGCCAGCCTTAATGAGCAGGGAAGGAGGCTGACCACAGAGGGCAGGAGGGAGGGGGCAGGGGCATGCATATTGAGAACAGAGGGCAGGCAGAAGGGGGGCAGGGGCAGCAAGCTGACCATGGTGGGCAAGCTGGAATGAGCAGAGGCAGCAAGCTGACAACGGAGGACAGGTGGGAGGGGCAGGGGCATAAACACAAAGAATGGAGGGCAAGGAAGCAGGGGCAGAGAGGAGGGGACAGGGGCCCGCACATAGGCAATGGAGGGCTGGCAGGAGGGGAACAGGGGCAGCAAGCTGACCACAGAGGGCAGGTGGTAGTGGGGCTCGGGCATGGGCATCAAGCTGACAACAGTGGGCAGACCAGAATGGGCAAGGCCATCAAGCTGACCACACAGGGAAACCGGGATGGGGTAAGAGCATGCACAAGGGAAATGGAGAACTGGCAGGAGCAAGCTAACCATGGAGGACGGACTGCAAAGTTAGAGGCAGCATGTTGACCATTGAGGGCAGGCCAAATGGGCAGAATGACCAAGTTGACCATGAAGGGCATGCGGGAGGGAGCTGGGGCAGCACACGGATAACAGAGGGTAGCCGGGAGGGGCAGAGGCAGTACACGGACAACAAAGGGCTGGCGGGAGGGGCATTGATAGGAAGCTGACAACGGAGGTAGACAGGAAGTTCAGGGGTAGCAAGTTGACAATGGAGGGCGGGTAAGAAGGGCTAAGCAGCAGACTCTGCAGCCAACTGGTACTGTGTAGGACATAGGCCGTGTGCTGTGGGGGTTGGCCGCTTGCAGTGGGATTTGTGCAGGGATGAACCACTGCTGCACACTGCAGTAGGCTGGTGTTGGGCCCAGGCCACCATCCCACTTAGTATGACTGAATGCCATGCACAGTGTGGGTGTTGGCTGAATATGATCAAAATGGCACATCATTTCACTAGAAAAAACAAAGGTAAAAGTAGAGCTATAGTTTGGTATGGTAATACTATTTCCCTTACATTACAAGGCCCCAGAAATTCACGAAAAAAAATAAAAAATGTTAAAATGATATTACAGTTAGATGTTGAAATGAGCCAAAAAACTAATGTTGAAAAACCATAACAAAACCACATATTCACCAGTAATAGTTTAGTGAGCTAACTGTAACTGTGCCCCCACCATGCACTGCTTATGACCTTACATATTTCATCACTCATGACATGTTAAATGACATCATTGATGACTCTTCTGATGACATCTCAAATGACATCATTGAAGACATTACTGGTGCATCTCACTTTCTCAGAAGAGCAGCATGTATCACGATCTACTCTTTAATGCACAGCACAGTAATTACCCAAGGCTGAGAATAATGCAAGCATTCTACCCTCCACTTGCCTTTTACTTTAAGAGAGACACCCTTTGTGCAATGGGTATGCCCAGATATGGGCTCTGTGATTACTGTGCTGTATGACTCAAACTGTGCCTCACTGATGAGGCCGAAGTAGGACGAAAGTGGCCTGGGGTTGATTGTGTTCCTTTCTAAATGTGAAACAGACAGCAGTTTGGGCTGTACATTTCCTGTTGGAGTAGGGACAAGACTGATTTCCATAGGATTGGTCTCAAAAGCAATGGGCTGGGTAATTGCCAGTGGCTGAGATTAATTCAAGTGTTCTGACCATCACTGTTTTGTTTTCTAGCATAAAATACCTGCATTTTTGTAGGTAATCAATAAAGTTTTAAAGAAACACTACGCTAATGAATTATCAGGAAAGTGCTAATGCACACACTCACATGTATTGTGCTGTCTCCAACATAGAATGAACCATTTGCTGTGTGATGTAGCAGTCAGTCAGAAATGTTCTTTGACAATAACCCTTAAGGAAAATAGGAGTTTTGACAGGAGAAAATGTCAAAATAAGTATCTTCCTTGCACAGTGCGGGTCAGCTGAACCCTCTCGCAACTGAAAGAAAGTGGCGTGAGTTCAATCAATCAATCATAAACTTTATTCGATTTGACAAGCAAATCATAAAAGCACATTGGAGTGAGTTATATTTAATTCTGGAAGAGATATTGGTTTATCCTTGATAGTTATTACAGCTCTTGAGGCAGTCTGTGAGGCCTCTTGAATGAGAAACAGGCAACTGGGCCACTGTGTAGTGTAGAAAAGTAACTTTGTTCTGTCGTTTCCAGTCTGCTCATGATGACTTCAGCGGCAGTGACTCACCACAGTGGTGTCTGCAGGCTTCCTGGTGACTCTTCTTTCGAGCAGGATGCATGACTTCCCATCCTGCTGGGATCGTTTGGTGAGGTGTCAACATCACTGAGGAGGTTGCGGAGTGAATCACCGCAGCGGGCTGCGCCTGTGGGTTAAACAGTGATGAATGCGGTTGGTGAAAGTAATGAGACACTTACTGGCCTGGTTTCCCTTTAAGATCCACAGAGGCATTTTATAAAGTCACAGTTAACTTCGTCTACCTCTCCGTTCTTATATCAGATGCTCTTCCACAGTGGTTGTGTTGAAGTTAAGAGAGGTGAACAGTTGTCTGGAGGGGGAGAAAGGTTTGCAGAGAGGGAGGGTGATTCCATTGAAGTCAGAGGAGGTGCAAGGAACTTGTGTGGAGGGTGAGGAAGGTTTCCTTAAAACCTGACCAGGTTGAAGTAATGGAGTTCTTTGACTTATCTGGACATGATTCTATAGAGGGTCATCTTTATAAAGGAAGGTGCCCCCTAAGATATGCTTTATGAGGTCTGGGACAAGGGGAAAAAAACAACAAGAATTGCAATGAACTGTCCCACATGACCTGTATCGCTTCCTGTAGGGCCTTGATTAGCTCCCAAAGCTGGCCATGATGTGAAAAGTCTATACAGCTACACCATGTTTTCCTTGTATCATTTTAATGTTATTTCTTTTTAGCATTATCAATTTTTCTTTTATTTACCTTTGTATATTGTACTTTACTTGATTGAAAAAATAGAAAGTGAATACAATATATACAGTGCCATACAATAATATGTGCAATATTATACAGTGTAATACAATTGATAATATCAATTCATTTCATTTTATATACAAAGATCTTCTTCTCAATTTTTGAGACACAAGGAACCATTACCATGTATATACATTATTACATAAAAGAATACTTGTTCATAGCAATATTCATACCCCACATTGGTCAAACTACTCGTTCCTCATACTCCCCCACATTCATTCCCACAACTTTTGCCATTCATGCTTATTGCAACCATTATTTTACAATCACTGTCTAAAGACAACAGGGAAGTGACTATTTGCTCAACCGTTGCTGTGTTGTTGGTCGGAATCTTGTAAAGTTCGGTCTACGATCAGTTCGGTGGACAAAATGTAAAACCTCCACCTTCTTCAGGACCAGCTGAGATGGTACCTCATGAAATGGCGGAACAACATGGGGGGCATCTGTAAATAATATAATATCTTTAAAGACCAGCCTAGTTATAACAACTAATTCAAATAGGAACCATATCCAGTGTTGTTTCTGCACCAACAAAGAAAACCTTACACCGATGAAGTTAAAAGGATTTAATGAAAAGTAGAAGAAAGCATCAGAAATATTTTGGCCGAAGTGGTTGCCCAATATAGTTTACCTTATATCCCATAAAAGGCAAAAGGTTGTGCATCATGCCTGTCTGTGATCTCATGCTTTTCCAGTTGTGCCCATGTGCCACAGAATTCCAATTTTACTCTCATAACTTTGTGCCCAGTCATAGGGATATTATCGCTCCACCAGTTGGAGGAGGTAAACTAAAAAGATTACCTTATGAGGCCTTTTAAACTCTACTGGGAGCGCAGGCTCTTAGTATATCACAAAACAGGAACCGATTGTCGTCCACGTTCGGGGAACTATAGCTAGTCAGACAAATTCAGCAATGTGGTGTTAAAACTGACAGTGTATACATTTCACTATGGTTAGCTTGCTTTTATATCACCAAGGATGACACTGTGTATGTGTATTACCTCTATTTTTATATTTCCTGTATTTCATACACATTTCGCAAATCAGGTACAGGGCTTTTCTATATATGTGCAGAACAGCTTGAGGTAACTTTACTTCTATTCTTCATGTTAAAGGCTGGCTTCCAATCCTAAAAGAGATTTAATATAAAATCAATTTCAAAACTGAAGCTAATAGCACTCCTATCATTCTTCAGAATATGAATGCTATGTCTTAAAATGATTGGTAATTCCACTGGGCAGAGTGCCGGTGTGGGCTTAAATAGTCTATTTAGACTAGATTACCAACGGTGAACTAAAAGTACTGAAACCTCTACACTATGCGTTGATCAAACCCTGAGCGTCTTACCTTGCAACGCGGATATCTGATCCTCAATTGGTTTGGTCCATCGAACGCATTCTCGTCCGTGGAAGGTTTCGCGGTGCGAACACTGATTTGATTTAAATTAGATGGTAGACGCGTAATGAGATGCAATTGGCGTATTAAAGTCATGATGAAAGGTCGCAACAGAGAAAGTCAACAGACTAAGGAGTGACTAGACATGGGGGCGCCATTGTACAATGGTTTAAACTCCAATACAAATATCTATACACCATCTTCAAATGGCTAGGCTCTGAAATATGTTCTACCTGACTAATTAAGAACTATCTAGAGAACATTCTATTTTTCCCGGTCTCATAATTATTTCATCTAGTGCAGCCAGACAAATGCCCTAGTAGTTGTACATTTTCTATTCTTTCTATCTTATGCTTAGCTCTAGATGATGATCAAAGTGACCTGGGCATATCACCTCAATATGTAACATCAAAATAAAAATAAAACCTTATGTATAATCGAACTGTACGGTAGATACAGGTTTGATAAGATGAAAAATGTATGCCTCCAATTGGCCTAATAGATATGATGGCCAAAAAGGAACGAATGGCCACATAAGAAGGCTGAGAAGTAATGTATAAAAGATATAGAGAGCCATCCAAAATGCGTTATTCTGACTGAGCCCCCACTGGCTTAGATGGATATCAAGGTAGACCGATGTAATTTGGGTGCAGGCAGAATATAAAGAGGATCATGTGACACACCATATAATTTCCTCGCTCAGCCCTTCCTTTACTGTGTTAAGAGAGAAGATCTAATATGTCTCTCTGTCTTTACTTGTATCTATCATGGCCTGTCCTTGTTAAGCTCTAACTTTTTCTAAAATGATCCACTTGAGTTTATTTTCTGCCTTGGTCACAGCAATGTTGGACTAAGGGTGCTTGGAGTTTGTTTGTTCTAATCGCCGACTTGTGTTCTGCAAAACGAGTCCTTAATTCTCTGCCTTTATGGGATATAAGGTAAACTATATTGGGCAACCACTTTGGCCAAAATATATCTGACGCTTCCTTTTACGTTTCATTAAATCTTTTTCACTTCATCGGTGTAAGATTTTCTTTGTTGGTGCAGAAACAACACAATATGGTTCCTATTTGAATTAGTTGGTATATCTAGGCTGGTCTTTAAAGATATTATATTATTTACAGATACCCCCAAGTTGTTCTGCCATTTCATGAGGTACCATATCAGCTGGTCCTGACGAAGGTGGAGGTTTTACATCTTGTCCACCGAATGATCGTAGACCGAACTTTACAAGATTCCGACCTTCAACACAGCAACGGTTGAGCAAATAGTCACTTCCCTGTTGTCTTTAGACAGTGATTGTAAAATAATGGTTTGAGTAAGAATGAATGGCAAAAGTGGTGGGAATGAATGTGTGTGGGTATGAGGAACGAGTGGTTTGGCCAATGTGGGGTATGAATATTTCTATGAATGAGTATTCTTTTATGAAATACTGTATATACATGGTAATGGTTCCTTGTGCCTCAAAGATTGAGAAGAAGGTCTTTGTATATTAAATGAAATGAATTGATATTAACAATTGTATTACACTGTATAATTTTTCACACATTATTGTATAGCACTGTATATATTGTATTCACTTTCTATTTTTTCAGTCAAGTAAAGTACAATATACAAAGGTAAAGATAAAAGAAATTGATAATAATGATGAAAATAAATAAAATTAAAATGATACAAGGAAAAAATGGTGTGGCTGTATAGACATTTCACACCAGGGCCAGCGTTGGGAGCTAATCAAGGCCCCACAGGAAGCAATATAAGTTGCGTGGAACAGTTCATTGCTATTCTATAGAGGCTTATCTCCAAATGAGGGTAATATGAGAGGTATGAAAAAAGCCTTTCATGCATTATGCATAATCCTTGGACCCAGGACCTAAATTAAGAACATAGGGTATGATTTAGAGTTCGGCAGACGTGTTACAAATGTGAGGAATATCCCGTCCGCTGTATTACAAGTGCACTATATGCAATGCCACTTGTAGTACTGCAGACAGGATATCAGACACATTTGTGATGGAGTAACTCATCCACCGAACTCTAAATTAGGCCCATAGTCTAACTGCATAGTAATGTCACACAGAACAGTGTAGAAGAGTCGGTAAACAGTAAATCTCGAGCCGAAGGAGGTGCACCTATGCATTTAGAGGAAAAGTGTGAAGTACGGCACATTGCCGTAGGCTTTTCTTAGAGCCTCACTATGGGCCTGACTACGATGGCGTTGGGAACACCATTGTCAGTCCATCGGTGGCAGTCCCACCGCTATCCAACCCATCTGATCTGACCGCCGCATTATGATGCAGGCGGTTGGATCACAACTGGTGGGGGAAAGACCGCTGCGTCCGATAGGATCGAGGATCCCGTCAGTGCGGCGGTTGGACTCCTATTCCCTACAATGGGGCGGTGCCTGTTTAGGCACCGCCGTAGGATAAGAATGTCCCTTTCCGCCAGCCCTTTCATGGCGGTTAACCCACCATGAAAAGGCAGGCGGAAGGTGACTTGCGGGCCCCTAGCAGGGCCCCCTTCCCCCATGGGCCTCCGCAATGGGCCCTGGGACCTATGGTGCCCCCCTACATGTCCTACTGCATGGTGCCTGCCACATAGCGCAGGGATATGTAAGATGTGTATATTTTGTACTGCTGCCTGTGCTGCAGCCCGCAGCACACACCGCAATACAAAGTATACACATTGCGACCGCTGTGAAGAATTGTAATGCAGGCAGCAGGACCGCCGACTACTAGTCAGGCGGTCATGCTTCCACCATGGTGCCGGTCGGACGTAAGTTTAACCAGCATCGTAATCAGGCCCCATGTTAGGCAGATGACATACAAAACTACTTTCATCGAACACCTGTCATTATGGTCATTGGTTAGAGAACACACATTCCCTAGGACAATTTACAAATGTGCCACCCTTTGAAAGCGCTTTATTAGAAGTGTGGGTATGCAACGTCTCATGTGAAACATTTGTGATGGAGTGGGTTTCTGCAAGAACCAGCAGAGGATGGGGCTTATCAGAGAATACGTTGATTTCTTTTTAATTACATGCTAATTAAATGAGGGAAAATAAGCAAGTTGGCAAGGAAATCTATACCCTCACCCTTCATCCAACGTCTTTGTAACCACTTCCAGTGCCAGAAATAACTAGCAGGAGTCAAGTATACCCATTGCTTAAGGGTAGGTTTACAACCCCACACCCTCTGTATCCTTTAATGATGCTCCACCGTATGCATTATGTAGTCCATATTCGTAAACCAAATTCACTCCTGTGCTGACAATATGCAGACCTATGTACGGGTAGATGGGCCCGCTGATGCCTTTTGGACACAAAAAAAATACTTTTCATGAAAACAGACTGGTTGTTTTAGTGGTCTAAAACATAGGACACCCAAAATGGAAGTAACACTGGTAGGACCTAAGCACTTATGCATGTTTCACTCACAAAACTTCAGTTTCTTTTGCATCTCAAGTATGAGTTTGTCCCCCCAAATAGAAAAGGTGACCAAGAATTGTTGATTTAAAATTTGCTTGCTTTGTAAGGTGCTTTATTATATTCTGAGGGGGCATCATAAAACCGTAGGGGGAAGCCTAATCATGGCAACCCCAGATTTTGGAAATGCTTCCTGTGGGGACTTCCAGCCTGTCAACTGATGCAGCCGCAGTGACCACAGAGGGCAGCATCATGTCTTATCTTGAAACTGCAAAATGGACCCAGTCTCACCTCTGCAGACTTCATTTCATTGGTTGCTGGTTAGGTAGGATCAAAGTTAAAATCTTGACGTTGCTGTATAAGTACCTACTCGATAAGGCACCAATGATATCTTGGAAATAAAATAAGAACATATGTTCCCTCCACGTCTCTGTGGTTGGCTGCCCTATGATTCCTAATACTTGTTAGGACAAAATGCAAATTACAGTGACCAGAATTTGTCTGAGCCTGGTCCTGGATTATGGAAAGAATGAACCTTACACACGCGGACGGAGAATTCCCTCCATTCTTTTTGTAAAGCATTAAAAACATGATGGTGCTGCTAATTTGCTTGATTGAGCTCAGCTTGTTTTTGGTCCCACAACTGCCGCCCTTTTTGGCACATAGATCAGTGCTTAATTTGTGAAAAAATAAGTACCAGAGCCCTTGTCAGGAGACCTCTGCAGCTTGAATCACCCATTGTCCCTGCCAGCGCAGCCAATGGCATTACCAACACAACTACTAAGCATCACATGCCTTCAAGTGTGACTGTTCAGACTATTCCAACCCTCCTAGAGCTACTGGAATGTCTTGGGAGGCAGACATGCATCATTTTTAAGATATATTGACTTAACAAACAACTGTTGTTGTGCTCGTCTCTAAATTAGACAAACAGCACTACCATCTGGCAGACTATCATAACTGCCAGTATTGACAAGTAAGTGCTGGTGCTAAGCACCGGAAACCACCAGCTCAAATTAGGCACTGACATAGATAAAGTTCAGTTTGTTTAGTGTGTTGTATAAATATATTAAATAAATACATCTGGGCAGCAGTTGATGACACATTGGGTAACATCTGGGGTTCACTGGTGCACTGTCCCCCTTTACAACCAAACTTTGCCCCGGTGTTGTCATGATCTCACACATGCCAGCTACATCACAAACAGTGATTGTTGGCTGATGCACAGTGAGATAAAACATTGTCTGCAGGTACTTTGTCGAGCTATGTAACCCATCCATTTTTTCTTTTTTTTCCTTCAAATACCCCTGTTTTTCTTTTTTTGGCGTTGTCCAGGGGTTCCTAGTTTAATGCTCCCGGTAGCTCTAATCTTCCCATAGACACCATGAGTGTACCCTCTCTTTTTAGTCTTGCGTGGGTAAACCCTCTCTATGCCCAAAGACACAGACTCCTAGGCCCTAGTTGGTAGCAGTTTATAAAGTTTTTGGGGGTCATCTATTCTGAATCCTATGGCAGATGCCTACTGCTCCAAAGTAATAATTTAGATACCGCTCTTACAGTTTTTGAAACCCTTTTTCCTTAAGACTTGATCAGGAATGCCACTTCAAATGCTTCTGAGAAAGTTATTGTGGTGACCAGAGTGTTTACAGCAAATGATTGATCACATACACTGTTGAAGATTTAATTTAGTTTTTTCCAATTGATGATCATGAACATCAAACTGTATGAAGGATATGAGATGAATGCTGCCTATAAAAATGACAGAGTCAGTCCATCCCCCACTTCTTCTTCTCCTTTTCCAAGGGCTATCTCAGTAGGGAACACAAATGTTCCCACCAAAGAAGCCTCTTGTGGCTTGAACATTGTCTGGTGGCATGTCACCATGACAAATCCCCTTGTCTACTGGCAATTACCAATCTCAGCGTGAGCAACAAGGGCTGGATTTAGTGACAAGTTATGTTTTTATAAGTTTAAATCTATGTTCAAAGCAACTATGATTGTACTGCTTTTGTACTGAGATTTTTTCATAAAAACTACCATAAGACGTTAGCAAATTGGGTGCACATATTAAACAGTAAAACTGTATATCCTCTATAATGTATCCCAGACCCCTTCCATAGATTCCCATATTGAAATAATTCAGTACTGTGGACAGCGCCAGAGTGATCCATTTTGCATCCATAGTATAGCTTTGATCTATTGTTTGATATAAGAGATGATCGAGAGAACAGAACTTTGTGACTGCCCAGTGATCCCATCTATTAAATTTAGGATTTCAACTTTGTAACTCTTTGTGTTACAGGATAACTGTTTTCCTTATTTCTTTTATGTTTTTTACAGTGTGACACTTATAAGGTGTTCTTTAAGTGCCATACTTTTTCCCAAAAAGTTACCCCACTTGGACATTCCGGGCCTGATTCTCTAAGAAAGTTGCAAATCTGCACCTGTAGGTTGCACATGGGTATATATTTATGGTATGTTCCAGTCACAGCATTCCTATGATCCTAGGAAGATCATGCAAATTCCTTTTTATGTCTGGCTTTAGTCAAGACCTTTGATTTCACTAAAAGTATATAACTGCACTGTAAGCCACAGCATTGTTCCCTTTCACAAGGAGCACATTTGCACACAAAGTAGTTCCCTTCAGTGCCAGGTACAACTATGACAATGTGTGCTTTTTGAGATTAAAAATGGATCACTGACACAATATCAAGGTAAACAATATTGTTTGACACAAATATTGTGTCAAAAATATAGTTTGCCAAAATATCGTATCCCTATACTTATAATGGTAAGTACAAAAATAAAATCTTGTTTAACACTATTATCGTCCAAAAGCATACCAAAATATAGTTTTTTAAAAATATATTTATATAACATATATATGATCTTTTAAATATATGTAAATATATATATATATTTCAAAGCAGTAAATCTTAAATATTTTAGTATATAACATTAATATGAAGTAAATTACATAAATTCCACTAATACTTAATATAAATATATACTTATATAAACACACACACAAATATATGTGTGTGTATGTGTATATATATATATTATCTACTGGCGGTCGCCAGTAGATAGTTATAGTTAGGACCTATTTTCCATAGGAAATTCGCAACATTCTATTTCCAATAACTTTGGCGCCGGTTGACGAATGTTCGCGAAATTTTCAAAACTTATGGCCCGCTCCGGTCCGCTCCTATCTTGAAAGTTTCGGGGTGATTCGTCAAGTGGGGGCTGAGAAAAAAGGGGGGTCCCAAAACGTGTTTTCCCCATGCAATTTTCCATAGGAACCTTTAGTCGCAGCTACAGCCCGAACTGCTGAACGGAATTACACCAAATTTGGCAAAAGGTAGCCCTTGGTTCAGAGTCGTGCCTTTTGCTTAAATGGTGTAAATCCGTTCAGTAGTTCCTGAGAAAATCAAAAGTAAAATCACATATATATCTGGGCGGAGCCTAACCACACATGTCATCGTGAGATCTGATTGGCTGTCAGCACTTCATCCTGGAATTGCTGGCAGCCATCTTGGGACCAATATAAATGATAGTACCCCATTGAAATGCATTGTAGTGAATCAAAGATTTTGAGGGTTACCAAAAGGAGAACTATAAAGGGTGATAACAGACTTTAGTTACATTAGAATTCATTTGTTGATGGTACCATACTAATTTCAGGAATTGTGGTGTGTTCTAAGGTGATTTTACCCTGTGAAAAACCTTCTGCTGGGATATCATGAATCATGTTTGAGAGAAAACTATTTTCACATGCTTGTCCCATAGAGTTTTGGAAGGTGCTCCAGAAGCTAAAATGAGTGCATATTTTCTGTAAATTCACGTTATCTTTCTCAGTCATGTGAGAATGAAGTCTGACATTCTCAGTAAAACATGTACATCCATCAAGGGCAGAGACTTTCAGTTGATTCCTTTGTGTTCTACTGCAGCTTCCCAGAGTGTTCTAAAGAACAACTAGAGTGCTAACAGCCTTACTTATGACAAAATTATGGCACACCTGAAGCCATCTTGATTGGAATAAACTGGTAACACTTAAAACATTTAATTTAAAAAGGAACAAAATGATGGGGTTCATTTTGTCATAGAAATTATGGTTAGTGCTGTAGAAAGAAAAATTAGGACATGTTTCAAGTGTGATCTCAAATATCTTCCTGTTATATTTCAACAGGAGCAGCCTGCCAGTTGATGCCTTTGTGTTCTACTCAGCTTCCCAGAGTGTTCTAAAGAACAACTAGAGCGCTAACAGCCTTACTTATGAGAAAGGTATGGCACACCTGAAGCCATCTTGATTGGAATAAACCAGTAACACTTAAAACATTTAATTTAAAAAGGAACAAAATGAGGGGGTTCTTTTGAACTAGAAATTATGGTTAGTGCTGCAGAAAGAAAAATTAGGGCATGTTTTAAGTGAGATCTCAAATCCTCTTCTATTTCATTAGAAAATTCTGACATGCAGACTGAAACAATCACTTTCAATACCAGCAGCAGACTTCCAGTTAACTCCCTGGTGAGCAGTAGCTTTACTACAGTGATCTAATGAGCAACTAGAGTGCTAACATTCTGAATTTATGGCAAATGTGAGACACATCTGAATGCCTTCTTGATGGAATCAAAGTAAAAACTGAAAGCATTTCCTACTGAGGAGACTGCAGTAAATGAGGAGATTAGGAAACTTCATAACAAAGAAGTCTTCCAAGATGGCCACCAGAGAAAAAAGAGCCCAAATGTTGCACAAATATTACCCAGATGTAGCCCAATGACAAAAGTGTGCAAAACACTTTTTATTTTTCGTTTTTTTGCAGTTTTATGTAGTGCAGACTGGTCAGGTATTGGAGCGTTGCATCTTAAAACATGACCCCCTACACTACAAAAACACCACTGCACTACCCTAAACCCTAAAACACTACCCCCAGCACGACACCCTACACTACACAAGCACCACTGCACTATCCTAAACCCTAAAACACTACCCCCAGCATGACCCCCTACACTACACAAACACCACTGCACTACCCTAAACCCTAAAACACTACCCCCAGCACGACCCACTACACTACCCAAACACCACTGCACTAACCTAACTCCTAAAACACTACCCCCAGCACGACCCCCTATACTACCCAAACACCACTGCACTACCCTAAAATATGACCCCCTACACTACACAGACACCACTGCACTACCCTAAACCCTAAAACACTACCCCTAGCATGACCCCCTACACTACACAAGCACCACTGCACTACCCTAAACCCTAAAACACTACCACCAGCACGACCCCCTACACTGCCCGAACAACACTGCACTGCCCTAAACCCTGAAACACCAGCCCCTGCACGACCCCCTACACTGCCCGAACACCACTGCACTGCCCTAAACCCTGAAACACCACCCCCAGCACGACCCCCTACACTGCCCGAACATCACTGCACTGCCCTAAACCTTGAAACACCACCCCCTTCCCGACTCCCTACACTGCCCGAAAGCCACTGCACTACCCTAAACCCTGAAACACCACCCCCAGCATGAACCCTACACTGCCCGAACACCACTGCACTGCCCTAAACCCTGAAACATCACCCCCAGCAAGACCCCCTACACTGCCCGAACACCACTGCCCTAAACCCTGAAACACCACCCCCAGCACGACCCCCTACACTGCCCGAACACCACTGCACTGCCCTAAACCCTGAAACACCAGCCCCAGCACGACCCCCTACACTGCCCGAACACCACTGCACTGCCCTAAACCCTGAAACACCACCCCCAGCACGACCCCCTACACTGCCTGAGCACGACTGCTCTGCCCTAAACCCTGAAACACCAGCCCCAGCACGACCCCCTACACTGCCCGAACACCACTGCACTGCCCTAAACCCTGAAACACCAGCCCCAGCACGACCGCCTACACTGCCCGAACATCACTGCACTGCCCTAAACCCTGAAACACCAGCCAAAGCACGACCCCCTACACTGCCCGAACATAGCAATACGTAACT